>CAJUYH010002924.1:0-36176 GCA_910591685.1 Galerucella tenella
AAAATGTCAGATTTTGACAAGTGAAAAAAATAATCGATAATAATACAACAAGTGTGTTGATGATTATCGAAATACAAATTTCTTCGATTTTGAGAAACAAATTGTTGTTTGGAAACAACACGAGCGCGTAAGCGCGAGAAGAAAGAGAAGAAATTTTCGATAATCATTAATTACACGAGTTGTATTTGTAAAGATTATTTCTTGATACAATGTATCTGACGTTTCTCTAATAATTTGACATTTTCTGTCAGTCACTGGATTTTTAATATCAAATAAAGCAACTAATGGCAACGCGAAACACACAGATAGGAAAATTGCATGTATCCAATCAGGTGCCGAAATACAAAATCGAAAACATGGTGTTTTCAGATATCAATCCTCATATTTAAACCAATCGAAGGCGCGTATTTTGTATTGAGTGAAATAATCGATAATAATCCAGCAAGTGTGTTAATGATTAGCGATTAGCTAGCGAATACTTCCTCCCGTCGCTAGACATATTGTATACTAACCGCTTTCGTATGACACATGAACAGAATGTAAGCGCAAGCGTATTGTTACTTTTAATATGATTTGCTTCACTGACGCAACAATACATGGACAATAGGCCATATTTTAGGCGGGGTAGCATCCATTTTGGTGTTTGATTCGCTTTCCATTCTATTTTTCAAATAATTTCAATTCAAATCCATTATAATAATTAAAATTCACCTCAAAAGTTTATGGGGGGTTTTGAAATTTCAGCTATCAGCCTATTGCATGAGATATAGCGGTAATTTGACAACATTTCTAGATCTAATTCAAATTTTGTATGAACGAATTTTGGAGTAATTTGCGAACTTCAGATTACTCTGGAAACATACGAATTTAATCAAGTCTAGACTAAATTAAACAGCACAAAGACAATTCGAATGAAATGTGCGAATAACTATAAAATTGGTAAGCTAGTTTAGTTTTCGGGCCTAGCTTCTCTCTCGTGGTGAAATTCGGTAGAAAATTGAAACTATGTACGAGAAAATTTAATCTTCTTACGCTTGCGAGGGGAAAATAGTAAAAAATGAACATAGCGGCGCGAACAGAGAAAATTGTTCTAGAAGACAACTAGGGCTGTGTATTTTAGTTAACCATCTCAAGAGAGCAAACAAACATTTTCCTCGAATATATGGCCACGGAATATATAAAGAGCGGGGTTGAATTAATATTTGTATGTATGCAGCAAGACATTAGCTAGAACTTATTCAAAATGTGCAGAATATAGTTAATGGCAGATCTAAATAATTCTATTTATTTCTTGGAATAATATCTTCAGCAATTTTGTTACTCATAATTCAGAAGAAACATTGTTATGGAGTCTGTCTTGAACAAGGAGGTGCACATTTACAACATGTACTTGAGTCAAAAATATATCGAATTTATGTTAGTTTATAAAATTTTCCAGTGTGAATATACCTATACCGCTATGGTAGACATTAGCTGAATAGTGCTTATTTCATAATGCACTTTATCCTAATGGAATAATGACACTTAAGTAGCTGAAACATCATTCAAAAGTTGTAGAAACTAACCACATCCAACCACATGAAGACTTCTAAAACTGATAAGCCTAAGTTTCCATGACTTTCCCAACTAATAGACACCAAAGCGCATACAGCACAATTGAGGTCAGCCGCAAAATTTAAGCAACAAGTTCATATTACAGTTCCGTGTCTCCGGAACTAAGGGATACTATCTGTTCCCATAAATCGCCATTTTGTTATGGCTTCGAATAATTTCCCTTAAAGTCCAGTTAACTATCTACATTGAAACATTTAGTCAACCGTTTAAATAGTTTGGAGTTTGACAGGTGTTCTATAACTTTATTTAGTTCAACTACTCCGTATTAGAGACGACGGGGTTTGAGTGGATATGTATCAATTTGTGCATGCAAAATTGTTACATAATTGGTTTATAAAGTGTGTTAATTTTCAAACTTATGCACTCACCGGCACGAAAAACGGAGCAGTTGAATTTTTTTAAACAAACTTCAAATTTTAATGCTTTGTGATGTTTTATTATTATAATATCTCACACACAAATAAAATAACATGTTTAAAATATTTTTTAACAACAATTGAACCTTTATTTGAAGAAAAAAAAGTGTTCCGAACAATTTAAAAAACGAGAACACAAAACTTTTTGTAACAATTTAAGAAACCAGAACGAAAATAAATTTCTGATGTGTCATAACGACTTTAATTCATTCAAAACTGAAACGACTTGCTATCCCAAACTTTGGAGCCGCATTATTAATTACGGGTGTTGCCCCCACGTGCTCGAATTAATGCCTGTATCCTTCTTGGCATGCCTAAAATCAAGAGCCGAATGTCCGCTTGTGGAATAAGTTCCCATTCCTCTAAAAGAGCTTGTCGCAGCTGATTTGAAGTTAAATGAGCAGGAACACGACTTCGCATTCTTCGCACAAGCATGTCCCAAACATGTTCTATGGGGTTGGTATCTGGGCTTAACGCTGGCCAGTTCATAACAGGAATGTTCACCTCGTTTAAATATTGTTGAGTGATTCTCGCAGTATGAGGTCTTGCGTTATCATGCATAAGAAGAAAGTCATTTCCAATAAAATCAACATAAGGGACATCAAAATCTTGGAGAACGTCCTCAATGTACTTGGCAGCAGTTAAGGAGCCTCTCGGAAGGATGTACAATTCTGTGTGTGCCTCCAGAGAAATTCCGGCCCTCACCATAACGGATCCCCCTTGATATCCTACCCTAGGGCTGAAGGTACATTCAGAAAAACGCTCGTGTGGCCTTCGCCATACTCACTCACGGCCATCTGGATACCGTAAGCTAAATCTGGACTCGTCAGTAAATAAAACGTGCCCCCATTCATTTTCACCCCAGTGCTCATGATTTCTGGCGAACTGAAGTAGTGCAACACGATGATGCCTAAGACGTTCTGGGCCTGTCGCAGGTCTACGACTGGTTAGGTTGGCTTCCCTGAGTCTTCGCCTAACTGTCTGCCCGCTTACATTAGTTTGCCGGACGTACTGAAGTTGATTTCTGAATTCAACAGCTGTAGCATGACGATTGCGTAGACTTTGTAAGGTGATAAAACGATCATCACGAGCGCTAGTTCTGCGTTGAGGACCAGTTCCAGGTCGTCTATTGTAAGCTCCAGTTTCCAAAAAACGTGTAAAAATACGGTGCATAGTGCTATTGGATACATTATACTGTCGGGCAACATATCGTTCACTCCTCCCATCTTGAAGCAACGCAACAATAGCAGCCGCTGTTTAGGGATTAACAGACATATTTTTTAGATTGAATAAATGTATCACTATGGATTAAATAAATGCAGCACAAATTTAACACGTATCTGTCACGTTGGATCTGTCACATTTCTCAAAATTCATGGCCAACTATGCACTTGCACTTTACGGCCAAGTAATAAGATCTATGGGGTTTATTATTTTAACTCAAATAAACTTTTTTACTTCAAATAAAGGTTCAATTATTGTTAAAAAATATTTTAAACATGTTATTTTATTTGTGTGTAAGATATTATAATAATAAAACATCACAAAGCATTAAAATTTGAAGTTTGTTTGAAAAAATTCAACTGCTCCGTTTTTCGTGCCGGTGAGTGTAGTAGATTAAAAGTGATTTGAAAATTTTTTAAAAAGGGTGTGAAAATTCACGGAATGATGCAGTAAAGACCACTTGGAAGCCATTTAAAGAAGATTACCAAGATAACAAATCCAATTGACTATATTCACATTTAGTACAGGCATTATATGATTGGATAAGGTTACTCAATAATCAATTAATTAAAAATATCTTAATTAGTTTATGTTTACTGGGCATTAATCCATGTCAGTGGTCACTACTATCAATATTTTTGTATTAATCATTAATATTATGTACTCGCACATTGCGTAATAATTTAAGAGCATTGTGGTAGTGATTTAGAGCATTGGAGCACAATTAATGTGGAAAATCATTGGGTTAATATTTATTTAAAATTTACGTAAGTTTTTCGTTGTGTGAAGGACCTGTAAGTTTATGTATTGGTTTTAAGCTTTTCTGAAGAGATTGTTAAAAGATTAAGATATTTTAATAAAGGACCTGAAAACATATCTTTACTAGTTTTGATTGACATCGTAAATTTGGTGGATGGAAACGCCTGAGACAGAGAATAAAAGGAAATATATAAAGGACTGATAGGTTAGGACTCTTGGTAGAATGGGGCCGGAACAGACCTGGTCGCCCATATAACCTAACCTAGTTTTGATTTAGTTTAAGTATTTTGAAAGTCCTTAATTTATTTGTGATGTGGACAATAAGAAAATAGGATATGGGTTGCACTCATTTTTACAAATAGTGAAATATAGCAACTGATTTTGGAGGTAGTTCAATTATAGGTTATATCAGTTTTTTTCAATTATTGTTCGTGCTGAAGCCTCTGAAAATAAATCACGTGTCGACAGTTGCATATTTACCTCTACCTGCTATTTTTTATTATTTAAAAATACCAATCGCTGCCATTTTCATCCACGGTATTTTTTGCACAATTACATTTCTGTTATTTGCCGGCTAACGAAGGTACTTTTTTTCGGCAAAAAATAGGGAGCTTGCTGTAATCGATTTTGATTATATGATTTGTACCACCCTTTTGTCAAAAAAAATCTTTTATTTCTCAAATAAAAAATATGCGTGAAACGGGAAATATGATATTTCCAGTCCCCGCGGCATGTGTAATATTACTCAGTTGTTTTTTGATGTTTCCATTACGCGAGATTTTAAATTACCGCCACAAACCGACCTGAAAATTATTTAACACATTTTAAATCAACGGAAAACACCGTAAATTGGGAATTTTATAAATTGCACGAGACCACGGTAATTATAAAAGCTGTCGTTTATGACACATAGAAACCTTGGTAATATTATCAGTCACATTATCTATGGACAACCCTCGGGGAATAGTAATTTATGCAGATGTGACATACAATGTTTTTTCTACAGACCCACAAAAATAATTAAATCAAAATAGTAATTTGGAATATTCTAAGTTTTTTGTATCTGGTTATCATCAGTCTCCAATTGATATAACTCTTCGCTTCAACAACTACCTACCATTCCCAGTATTAACGTTAGCTACAAACTTAAAAATAGAGTAAGAAAAAAACGAATGAATCACTCAAAACTTTTAAAGTTTTCAAACAAATAAAGATTTTCCGTAGAATTTAAAAACTCGCGGTTTTTTTTTGTGAAAATCGAAATTTTCCATGCCAAAAATATCTCAATAAGGATGATAATTTTCCTTTTAAAAATCGACTATTTCCAATAGTTAGATTTTGTAAGGTGGCTTTAAATGCCTATTGAGCTTACAATGCCCTGAAAACAGACCCACTACAGTTCTGACAGTTTTCCTATCTTTGGCCATCAGATTTGCCATACATTTTGGCGAGATGGGTAGATTATTTTGGTATCTTTTTGTTCCCCACCTGGGGGTGCCCCCTCACACCACCTTCTAAGGTCCACACTTCCAAAGTAGTGTTATCGGATTTGACACACCTACCTTGACAATATTCAATTCATTCCAAGTAGCTCCCATGATTTTAGAATTAGGAAAAGGTTAACTGCTTTATATAAAATACTCCAAAACATTTTTTCGAACCATAAAAATAGTGACGTATTACACTTTTTGATAATGCAATTCATCATGATGCTATAAAAAACTTTCCAGTTATATATCCAAACACAAACTTGAAATTTTACATTTATATTATCCTGAAAATCTTACCAGACATTTACGTCTCTCTCCTATCAATTTAACTTATGTAAACTTTGTGAGAAATAATATTACGAACCCTCACAAAACTTTTCAACTTAGATATATGTTACGGTCAGTTTCAGAAGTAACAATATCGTGTAAAAAGAAGGGGTTCTGTGTTTTATGTCTTTTAGTGTGGGCGGTTCGTTCGAAACGGTTTCATAAATTTATGAAAAAATATTCGTCTACTATGATTTGTGGTACATGATGTAACAGGAGATTAATAAACTCAATAGGTTATTCAAATACTTACGATATTTTGCTGCATAACAATTTTATTTATTGAAGTTCTATCCAGTGCTTGTACTAACAGCAATTTGCTCAAGTTTGCTCTCGACTTTTGTTGTGATCATTATAAATGATGAACGTATATTTTCACACAAATAGCTTCATATTTTTAAAATTTTCTTTTCTTTATAATTGTCTCATTTCAACAAAGTTTGTGAGAAATCTTAACAAAACTTTTTCTCCTGCTGAGAACCCTCATTAAATTGTACATAATAAATATATAATTTCATGTAGCTAGCGGTAAAATGTCCTTAGTAAAATGCAAAATGTTTATGATAAAACCGATCAAAGAACTACAACTCCTAAATAAAATTACAGAATAAAACGTTTGTGAAGAATGGAGTTGGAACAAATTGCTATAGACTATCACTTATAGAAATCTACTATTAAGGAAACCCTAAACTTGGTATGGACAAAATGTTATCATGGAAAAAAGTCCGGAGCGTCCTCATTAAATTACGGATCGTCAAAAAAGAGAGTAGAAATCTGCAAAAAACACACGGGGTAATCTTAGAGATGTGAACGGAATGAAGCTGCGAAATGTTTATATTGCGTAGAAAGTGGATTGATGAGACTGGCTTTGGACTTAAACCTGGAACTGCACAGTTGGGTCTCAGAAACCCAGAACGTCATTCATTGCAGTGTGACATGCGGTTTGTTTGCGTCGCCAGTCTATGTAAGTTTAGTCAACAGTTAGCCGAGTTAGAATACGGGTGTTTTGCTGCATTTTAAGAAAAGAGCGAGGTACGATATTCTCAAAACTACGAGCATGGGTTCCACAGACCCAAGTGTGATGTTTATTGAATCTATTTTCTTTAAACTTACGTTTATTATTTTAGTATAATGGCTTCAGCTAGCAGAGAAAATCGTCGTTCATTAACTGAGGTGGAACTGCAGACAATTGCAGAAAAAAAGTTTTGCGTGTTCTGCGTGTCACATGCCATACTGCATGGAGCATAGAGCCCAGCTATACTGTAAATGCGAACATCAAGATCCAAGAAACTGGCTAAAAAGAGCTAAGACTGATAATGCCAAACGAGTTTATTTTTCTGTTATAAGGATATTTATAGACTTTGTATACGTAGATAAAAGTTTGAATTTCATGTTATTTTTTTTCAAAAAAAATGTTTTATGTTTGGATGCTATTTTATATTTTTCTCTTTTTTCAACAATCTCTTTGTGAAATAAAACACCATGATTGTATTTTTTTCCACGCAAACTACTAAAATTGGTTATTCTCCCACAACCATCAAATATTTTAATTTTCTGTTTTTTGCTAAAAAATAGCTTTGGGTTTCTGAGACCCGAGTGTGAAGTTCTTGTCTCAAAAAATAAGTGTGATGTACCTAAGGTTAATACATTAATCTTAATATTTGTTTGGGAGCATCGAGTGTGAATGTTTTAGAATGAAAAGCATTAATTAACCTTCATCTGGGTGTAAGAGACGAATGAGATGGACAGAGAAGCAATAGCAAGGAGTCGTAATTTGAGGTGCGTGTGTGTGGAAGATAATCGGAAAAGCCAAACATGAATAAGGAATGGTATGGGGTTGTGTGTCTGCGAAAGGAGTAGGCAGTTCATTATTGTAATAGTTGGAGATGGGAAGAATCAAGGAAAATGGGAAACAATTTACTTCTTGGCATAAGAAAATGGATTTCACAACAAGATGCCATACTGCTTAAAGCATCCGAAAGTGAGGTGAAGCTCATGGTATCTTTATGGATTGGTCTTTCAGCAATCCCAACTTGAATATAATTGATACCATGTTTCATAGAAATTGAGGAATTAACCAGAGAGAGCTCACGAAGGTTAGATGTTTAAAATTGTGGACGTGTTGGATTCAGTATCACCAAAAGAGTGCATCAAAGCTTTCAACCATTAAATCGTTATTAATGAATCATCATTTAAATGTTAATTCTGAAATGGCCAAAACTATTGTTGTTATTACTCGTAAAAGTCGAACCATTTATCTCCCTTTTTTTGGAACTTTAGTTCTTTACGTCAGGTTAGGGTTAAGCGACCGGGGGTCGCGACGCAAAAAATCTGACCGTTACGTTACGTTATGTTACGTTGCTTCGTTATGTGCCTTACTTGCGTGCGTGTGCTCTCTTCCGAGTCTCTCTCTCGTTTACGGAGCAGCGATTCATATGCTTCTGCCGGGAATCGAACCCGGGTCGCCCGCGTGGAAGCGAGAATTCTACCACTGAACCACCGATTCTACATTAAAATTCCATGCAAAGCTGGTATTCGCAGTACAGGTGATCTACTTGAATTTGTTCGGATACATTTTCACCATTATTTCCATAATTTTTGTTGCGCGATTGATCTTTTTTGTTTATTTACAGCATCGGTTGTCAGAACGGTAGGTTGTGTTTACTGGTTTCTAAGTTTCACACGTCGGTAAGTGATTTACTTACCGTTCAGACGTCGAAAAGTAATAAATCATAAAAACAATTTCACCAAAATGCAAAATATATTTTAAACTGATCGAGAAGTATAAATGTCACTTTTGACATTTCGTTCATTTCGAAGAAAATTAAATTATTTTATTCGGAATTTATTTCAATACGGTCGCGCAAAAAATGGTGTAAGCATCTCGAACGTTAAGGGTAATTACAACGTTTGCATGTAGATTCCTCTCGTAAAATTGGACAAAATGATATGAGGATTGGGGTCTTGCACATTTACTTTCCGAAATACAGAGTGTTGAAATTTTGAAAACTTGAATGTTTTTTAACTTTAAATTGGATGGATAAATTGATTTGACATTTGGCAGCTTGTTTTTAAATGTAAAAGGGCATATTTTGATAGAAATAGTAGTTTGTGTAACTAGTGTGGATATGGACAATCCCCGCGAGTCGAACAGCACATTTTTTCTACGACCCACTTAAGAAAAAATCTTGAGAATAAAAATTTCTATAAACTGTAATATAACTTCAAATTAAAAATTTAACAATTCAATTTTATGTTCCCACTAATTTTTTTGTGGTAAACGTGCAGTTCTTGAATGTCCAATTTGTATAATGCTACGGTTTCCCTTTTTAAATAAACGATGCTGTTATAAGTAGATGTTGCCAGTCGGACTCCCTCATGAAGGGTACCCTACCATTATCAATAATAATGAATATTCTGCTAAATATTTCAATATTTCAAACTTCTACCTGTTGTCGTTATTAATATCAAGCATTTAAAAATAAAATTAACAATTTTATTAAAAAAAAACTTCTTCACGGGGAATCGAATCCGGGTCTACTGCGTGAGAGTCTGGTTTGCTTACTACTCGACCACCGAGGAATATGCAAATTGTTTATCTATAACGTTAAATGTATTACATAATTTTATAAAATCTGAGGTCCCCTTAAATACCCATTTTATTCTGTTTTAAGTATTTGTTGTTTATTTGTACGAATTATTTCATAAAATATTTTGGCATTTTCGCACTTCACGCACTTGTATTATAAATAACTATTGTGCCAATCAACTTGATGATAAGATTTTTATTTTTATTTATAATTAATACTAGGTACTGTATATTTTTGTTAAATGAAGTTTCATCCAGAGTAAAATAAATTCTTATATTAATATGTGTATTTATTCATTGATTCAAAAATTTTTTGCTTAAAAGGAAGTAAAGTTCCTAACGTGTGTCCCGCGACACGTTCTACCTTTTTTTTATTCCTTTAGCTCTGTAGGTTCGGTGTACACAGTAAGTAGGTTATCGAGTAGCGATAGTGAAATGTTGAAAACAATCATCTATGAATAGAAAAAAAATGTCCTATTCGAAATGATATGAACGGATCGTCTTGAAACTAACTCCATCTTTTCCTATATGGCCCATTTCGTTGAAACAAAATCGTTTTTATGTTCATCGTATGAGATGTTTAGTGCTTTATATCGTATTTGAATATGCGACCTTTTTCAAATAAAATCCGGGGACTACTTCACTGTGAGGAATTTTACGGGAGAAGTCATATGATAACGAGATTTTTTATAGCTCAACCACAAACCCTATGCGCCTTATATAACTGTTCATAAAAATGTAATGCGTTTAAAAAAGAACGAATATATTTTAGATTGAAGAGGTTAATATTTAGTGAACTTATCACCGATGGGAAATGATATATAGTTAATAATACTATCCATAAAAAGCCACATAAGAACACTAGACTCAGACAGATAACGCTCCAGCTCCTCACTAGCTCAACTTTGAAATGTAATTCATTGTCTGTCGTGGTCGGGGTCTACTATTTTGGAAATTATTATGTTATTAGTATGATACTGTTATCTTGGTATCTATAATTTTAATTCATTTTCTCCAGAAGACAAACAAACTATGGTTTTAAAATCTGTTCAAAAACCGCATGCCATACGGTAGTTCATTTGTCGAGACCTCTTTAGGGTAGTTGAAGCGAATGTTAGAAACGAAATAGCGAAAAAGTTTAGCAAAGCAGATTTACCACGGAGCGACCATCCAACCGACCGACAGACGGCAAAAGACAAACGACAAGGGTAAATTCAGTTAACGAATACGCAAAACTTCATGTTAATTCTGTTCACGAAGCAAACAGAGAAATTCGTTATGTTAACAGAACATTCGCCGCGTGCATATATCATATTAGTGCTTTTCTAGATCAGAAGCCAAATGTGACCGCATTGGCGTAGCATATTTATTTATTTACGGTTGTTATTTTGTTTGTACTGAACATTATAGAAAGAATATTTTCACACATTTTAATAATAATTTTATATAAGAATTGTAAATGTTAAATCTATTCATATCCAGCTCCTAGAAAAATACAGGGTGGAATACATTTTTACAGTTATTGATTGTTCATAAATCACGCCAATTTCCTTTATTATTTATTAGATTAGTGGGTAGTTATAGATTAGTTATAAGTGCGTGACCCTTATAAAACCAATACAGGATCTAAGTGATATTAAAATATTATCGTTAATTTTATGTGTTAGGACGAGTTTAGGGTCTTTTCTATTGTCAAGAGACTAAAATAGATATTTAAACTATAAGAGATGTAAGTAACATCAACGAACATTAACAAGACAAGAAGGGTCACTCTCCGTCGGAACTTTCATGTCCAGCTTACACAAGCGCGCCGACGATTTCGACAAATTCTTGGAGCCGTGCACGTGTTCGCGCTTATACGAGGTTGATGCAAACCGCTAGCGATTAAAACGAATAAACGTCCACTTACCAGGGTGATTTAAAAACATCCAGCAATAATTGTTATTGTAAACTATTCCGCTTAGTGTGAATTAAAATAGAAAAGGGGATATCGTCAGGATATTCAATTGGTGGATCTTAACATCATTATGGGTGGGTGCCGGGACATAACGGTATTTCTGGAAATGAACAAGCTGATGAACTCGCGAGAAGAGGTTCAGCAACAGCATATGCTGGACCAGAACCAGCTCTTGGGACCACAAAGAAAGTAGTCCGAGGGCAAATACAAAAATGGGTACAAAGCCAAAATAGTCTTCAGTGGAGGAACACTCCAAAGAAGGTACACAGTAAAGTCTTCATAGGTGACACATGTGTAAAACGGGCCGAAGAACTACTGATTATCAGTAGGAATAAGCTGAGAATGATTACAGGTTATCGGACGGGTCATACCCCGGTAAAAGATCACCTGCATTAAATAGTGTTATATAACGGGGACCTCAGCTGCAGACTCTGTGGCATGGAGACCGAGACCGTAACCCATATCTTATCTGACTGTGAGGCTCTGGACTCTAGGAGACAAACAATCTTTGGAGAAGCCAATGCTCCATCTGGAGTATATGGCACACATCCAATGGACCTATAATATCGTCTACTCGAAGGTACAAGGATAACTGGGTGGACTAAAGTAGGAGTAGAGTACAATAAGCCAATAGGCTGCAGTGCTCCCGGCATCACAATGGCTTCCAAAACACACACAAAAAAACATAATTATAAAAAGTACTGGTAGCAAAAATGAAGGGAAAAAGGAAAGTTACATCAAAAAGTAATAATGTAGTAAGCTACAGATGAGACTAATAGGTATAAAAATTTACAATAAAATCTTTGCAAATGCCAACTTAAAAAGGTATTCTAATTACCTAATTATTACATAAAATATAAAATGTATACAGATCATTACAGGTTGTCTCAAATCCGAGGCCATTAAAGAGTACTAACTTACCTAACAGTAAAATGCGGGTACTGGGAAAAATAATTATCGCGATTCGAAAATTGTGAGAATCGATACACGAACCATCCAAAACCAAAGGCGTTTAACCGAATGAGTTAAAATCTATGAATTTTGAAAGCCTTTTATATTGAGTATAACATCCATTCACACAACAGATTCGTGGCATTTTAATGCAGAACCAAACAGAAAACACTACGTACATGTTTAATATTTTATTTCTAAAGGAAAATTCGCTTACTCATAAAGACAACCGGTATATCTCTTTACATATCCCTACGACGGACAATCTGTTTATGCATATCGCGCGTAGGGGACTCACGGTGCTCTATATACAGTAGCATCCGATATTCGAGAGAGATAGGCATAACGAGGGGAGGAGCTTCGAGTGATCCTTCTTGTCTTGCTAATGTTCGTTGGTAACATGTACTAGTCGAGAACTTTTTTGCGCCCGAGCGATAGCGAGGGCTGGCAATACAGTTCGAGACTATTGCAGTTTCAGAAATCGTGCTTTTGTAACATGCTGTATAACTCTCCATTAAGCTTTTGTTGTGAATATTCCATGCTGAAGTCCACCTTTTTCATAAAGGAAAACATAGATATTCCTAAATATCCTACAAATATATTGTTCAAAGCCACCGATAATATTTATTTAATGATAAAGGATGGGAATTGCTGAAGCGTGATGTTCTAGTGGACTCTGTGAAATGAAAATGGACAAGGTTTAATTCAGGCATGAACTAATAATTGTTACTATTCCAGATTTGAGATATAGAATAATACGTGAAATATCAGTGACTGAAAGTGACGATGAAAAGGTTTGTTATTTCAAAATATGTAGTTCGAAATAATAGGTTTGTTCCAACTAAGCGAAATGATGCGTACATGAACGTCACGATCATGCGCATAACAAAATTTCTAAAACAAAAACATAAATAAAACGTGAACTTATAGGGTTGTAATAAAGTTCCTGAAAGTGGTAACAATTTTAAAATGAGTCGTAGAATCGTTCCAACAATGCATAGAGTATGATGTTCATGGATTAATTCACGTACAGGTTCTCGAACGTTTGATTCGTACATAAATAAGTTCACGAACGTTCACGCACTAATCAGAAGGTGGTTGTTGGAACAAACCTAATATTGTTATAAGATCCCAAATAATACATTTTAATCCTCTTCTTCATGGGATGAAAAAATGGCAAGTGGTTAAAACCAGCCTGTCGGGAAAAACTCGATTCTTCCAATTCCAAGTGAAATTGCTAAATTCCTGAACTTTGAGATCTCCCTCAGAAGAACATCGGTCACTTTTACTACTACTGGACTTGATGTCTCAACTCTCAAGCGACGAAGGATAGAAATCTGCAACTTTTGCGGATAGATATGTAGCGAAGAGCTTCAACAATGAAAATGAAGCTGCATATAAAACTTTATACAATATAACGAAGCCAGAAGTCTTCTGCAGTACTTCAAGAGTAACAGAAAACTTGTTAGAGATGGAGAAATTATGAAGTCCGAACATTTACAACATATACAAATTGAAAATTGAAAATTGAAAATTGAAAATTGAAAATTGAAAATTGATGAAATTTTAATTTTCGTTTTTTACAATAACTAACGCTTTCTGAATTATTTTTTCTAGTATTAAGATTAACATATGTATGATACTTTTAATAATGAAAATAATAAATATCGTACACACAACTACATTTTTCGAACGTAATTTCATTGAATAATAGTCATCACTAAAATGTGATTATCTCTAAAACCGTTAAGATTTGGGAATACTAACTAACTAACTAACTAACTAACTAACTAACTAACTAACTAACTAACTAACTAACTAACTAACTAACTAACTAACTAACTAACTAACTAACTAACTAACTAACTAACTAACTAACTAACTAACCTTTTACTTGTTGTAATGATTTGGCTTCAATTATTTTTTACAAATAAATGCTAATGTAGAAGGCAATGAAGTTTTGCGCACATTTATGCCGCATACGTGATCTATGTGGCGCCCTCTACAAAATACATTGAAAGAGATACAAAATTATGATTTCTCATATACTAAACAACTCCCAGCCTCAAATTTTTGTGCATATACGTCAAAAAACGTTAAAGTTCTTGTTCAACACCCAATATTAACATTTTATTAGGGCTTGTTGGTTTGAATCGCAATATTTTTAAGTGAAGATTGTACTGTACTTCTATGTACAAATACTTAAGGACCACCCTGTATATAGCTCCGCAATGTACGACCAACGGAAATCATTTTATAAACGAAGATATATATTATATTAAAAACAGAAAAAAATATATCTCAAAAGTGGTGACAGGCGTTGATCCCGTTGAAATTAACTCTTTATAAAATGAAACGTTGACCCTTCCGTAACCGAGTAAATTCTTCACTGGAATATACGTAAGCAAGAAACATTTCCATTATCCTTCTTAACTTACAGTTGAAATGGAAAAAACAATCCCCTCCGAGATTAGCATAATTAAAATGGGTTAAAAATGAAGACGGGTTTAGCAGTGCTAATGTCTCGTTATAATATATACTGAAAAGTTTTCGCCTTTTGCACCTGACATAACAAACGTGCTGAACATGCTGTGCTCTTGGTGGCAGTCTTTTAGGGCGAGTAAGGACCGAATTCCTTCATTAAATTATATTGCCACTTTATAACACATTTTTGGTCGAAAGTATGTGACGAAATTTCTTTCTAACTTGTCTAAGAAGTTGGAGTCGTAGTTGAACTTGGATGAGAAATTAACTAAAGGGTCGGTTGCATTCCGACTGAAACGAGATTTATGAGCCTTGTGACACACAAGACAGGTAAGTTGAAAAGCTTTGAACCTTTTAATTTTGTTAATATGTTTTATACATTCGTTGCTTTACTCTGTGACTGGAAAACTTTTTGGACCGTCACAATGAACAAAATGTTGAAGTGTCTAGTCTCGAATAAATTTCAAAATTCCATTAAATTTACTCACTCATTGGCGTGTACATCCACAAAGTTTGAAGTTTAAGTATTTATGATAATCTGCAGTTTTACAAAATAACCTTTTATTAATCTCAATTAATTTTATCTTCAACTCAAATTTACAGTAATCGACCAGAAAGTAAGTGTCGAAATTCAGTCCGTTCGAAATTATGTAAGAACCGAGCAATTTTAACAGCTCAGCAATCTATTGATCAACACCAAACACTCACTTTTCATCCAATTAACTCTTGACAAGTTAAATTAAGCTAATAGAGAACGCAGTTGTGACCAGAACAAACGGACACCATAAAGTAAGAATTTTGAACGAGATAGAAGGTTTAATGCAGCTCTTAGGCGATAACGAGCACTGCCCAGAACATTTACTCCTAATGACTTAAATTATCCGGCTTTTTGCTACTCTGTCGAGGTACATCTACGTATAAATGAGGGTGTGCACAAGAGCTTGGTTTATTTTGTGGAATTTTTTCACTGAATTTGAGGTTATTACTGTGTCAAATACACTGTCGCATTGTAACCCTCAGGAATTATAAAAAAAAAATTAATTTATAATTTTTAGCTTTGAATTTATGCAGGGTAACTTCGAAGAAAAATGCAGTGGAATTTAAGCTCATTTTATGCCGATTTTACGTAAATCACCTTATCCAAAAAAATTTATTTGGAGCTCTTTACAGCTGACGCTGTATCATATATTTAACTCAAATAAACTCAATCCGGATCACTGTTAAATAATATCATTCTGTACAGGGTGTCCCAAATTGGTGTGTTTTGCAGGGTATTTCGTAAACTAGAAGAGATAGAAGAAAAGCAGTTAAGATGTTATGACTTCTTTATTTGTTGAAGCCTGTTAAAGTAACGATAGCCTAATTAAATCTTCAGTAATTCCCTGCAGTTGGAAGATACAGGGCGATTATTGAAAACTGTCGAAAACTACAAGGTACTATAACTTCTTAATTAAGAAGAATATGAAAAAACGTTATGGAAACTTTTGATAGATATAATATTAAAGAGTTCAGCGGTGCACATAATTTTTTTTTCTAAGGGGCTCACTAAGGATATATAAAGCTAACTTATGTTTTTTTAAATGGGACACCCTGTATATTTTGACGTTTTTCGTTTCCTTTTTAAATTCTCATTCGCCTGATGTGACATGTTATATATCTATTTTCAATGGGTGGAGCTACAGTGCAAATAAACCATTTATGGATGTTATCAGGTGAAACACCCTTAAAAAATTGTACACTCAGTAACGAAATTCAACATTTTATAATAAGGATACTGATGTATGACAATTATATTTATCAAAATTATAATTAATAAAAAATATACCCTGAGTAAAAAAATAAAAACAATAAACGTATGAAACAACAAGAAACATTGTATGGTTCATTTACGATAAGTTTGCAATTTTGACATTTGTAGTAACAATTGCAGCCGCTGAACAAAATCTAAATATCCAAAGTGTAAATGGGATAATCAATCATATATCGGGGGAAGTTTTCGGCAGTTTTCAGTAATCGCCCAGTATTTTCCAACTGCAGGGAATTACTAAAGATTTAGTTAGGCCATCGTTACTTTAACAAAAAAAGAAGTCATAACATCTTTACTACTTTTCTTCTATCTCTTCTAGTTTACGAGATACCCTGCAAAACACACCAATTTGGGACACCATGTACATTCATTCCTTGGAAAGCATTTATGGCTAATATGATCACCATAAAATTTTCATAAACTGAGCAAGACTTTGCAGTATTTTTCTTTGGTGAACGTTTTTGGTTACCCTGTATAGTTTAATTCTTCTTTATGTTATACTTGAATATATTATAATTGGTTAAATGGTGTTGCGTGGTCTGTAATGACGTAAAATTTTTCACCATGACATTTTCATTAAATTCAAAAGAAATTAGAAGTATTGAGATTTCTTTATAAATTCACGTTGAATTGCATTAATTTAATGAAGGACATACTTAAATCTTTAAAGTGCAGAGATAATAATTTGTTTGGATATTTCTCTACCAATTGAATAATAAAATGGAGTACTTTCACCACTTCCGTGGATGACTTATGCCCGTATTATTTATAGTCGAGAGTTGAGACCGAGCTCGAGCTTGAGAACGCCTTGAGACGAGAACGTATTTTATAGTCGAATATCGAAACCCACAGCTTGAGAAACGCTGCAACTGCGCATGTGCAATTGGAGTCTTGCTCAAGGCAGCCAGTCACCTGTTTTGAGCTCGACTTGAGACGCGGTTTGTGACATTTGTTTTGTTATTTGAGGTTAGATTGTGTATTGTGTTTGTAATAGAATAACAATTTTAATAGTGATTAGTGAAAATGGATTATAGAGAACACGAGGATTTTTTGAAATTGTTCAATTATGTGGAGAAAAATATGCAAAATGATAGGATTCCAAAAAAATACATAAGGGATGCAGAGAATCATAGGGAATTTTATAACGCGGGAGAATTTCGGGTACGTTATAGATTCACAAAAAATATCGTTAATGATATAATTTTACCTTTGGTTGTCGAAAATGTAACGAAAATAAATAATAAATGTACTTACCTACTTTTATATAAGAAATTAATAAAAATATTACTAATAAGCCCAAAAAAGTTCAAGATTCACACCCAAAAATAACAGAAATGCAGAAAATAGCGTTACGGCATCAAAATTCACGACAAATGTGTCACAATTGTCATAAAAAACACAAACAATTTTAAAATTTATCATGTTGGCCAACAGAAAATCTAATTGCTACGCTTGAGATACGTCTTGAGTCTTTCCTTCGCCGAGAATTCACGAAGATTGGACTAGGTATAATATGCGTCCAATTTCGAGTCCTGAGTACAGCTTGGCTAAGCACGACTCAAGTCCATCTCAAGTCGGAGGTTGAGTTTCGACTATAAATACGGGCAATAATCTGTAGGTTGGATCATCAAATCATATAGACGCGGGGCTTTGTGGACGACCTAGTAATTGTCACCAATGGGGCATTCCAAAGGTGAATGTTTTCTAAAGCACTATGGATTGTGGAAGACTGATGCACAGGAGAAAACCTTTCGGTTCATCCAAAGAAGACCAAACTTTTACGAATAGAAGTGTTTTAACGCAAGATAAAGTAAAAGTGATCGAAATATCTGAAGAAGTTGACAGTTGATTTCAAATTGAATTTGGGAGTTGAAGTTATAACATCTACATATGAGCATGTGAGGTGGATAGTTTTTATTGGGATGATTGGCATATTATATGTATATATTTACATTAACTTTTTACTAAATTATTGAATAATATACGACTCTTGGGCTAACGGCTAAACTATATGATATCGTGTGATTTCCCACAAGAATAACGACAAGTTCCCACTTCTCTTTCTCTTACTAATTGTGAGTTTACAACTAAAATCACAAACTCCGGAATATGCAAAGTTTTCGCGAAATATTACGACCTTATATCATCTTCCCGAACAATTTTCTTACTAAGACAGATTTACCATCGCGAAAAAGTACAATTGTGTTTTCGTGATAAAATACCACTGGGAATTGTATGTATACGAGAATTGTTGAATAATTTTTCAACGTTTTCATAAGCACTTTGAGCGGAGTTTCTCACACAAAAAAAAGACGGGAAAATGGAAGCGGTGTATCATAAAGGGCTAATTGGCAGAAATACGGCTTATGTTGTACAAAAAATGTCTTTACAGTTATAAAAATATAGCAGCAATTAGCAGCTCGAGTCTGAAATATTGGAGAATTAGGTAACAATTTATAACAAGCGAAGTTTTGAAATATTTGAATAAGCATAAATAGGTACCCATTTTAGAGTTTTCAAAGTGTGCTTATAATATTTGTAAGTCGAGCAACACAAAGGTAGATTGCTGTTAATGTTTAGGAAGTTTGGTACACAAGGAGAGCGGTTATATTTACAGATTTTGTAACTAGTGACTACAATGCAAATGTGAAATATAGCACTACAATGTACAGTCTTTTGAATATGAGAAAAAATTATGAAAAAGATATGAATGTACTGTAATATTAATTTTTCATGTTTTCCCAAAATAATAATTTTTCTTTCCTTTTCTTTCTAAACCACTTTCACTGGTTGTCTAAACATTAAGTATGGTATTATCGGCAAATTAATTTTCTTCCCGTTGTGAATGTTTCATTAAGGTAGCTGAATTATTATTTTATATATTAATGTAACTTTAGATTATGAAAGATTTAGTATTTGAAATTTATTTAATGTCAAAAAAATTTTCATCTTATTTCAATAGTATTGATGTATTTTGTCTCAACTGTTAACATTATCTCATGGGATCTTTTTGTTAAGTATAACATTTCTATTGTAGCCTGATGATGGTAATTTTGTACCGAAACTATTAGCTGAATAATTTGTCCTTTTTGGTGGACAATATTAAAATTGTGGTTTGTACTTTGAGTTTTATTGATCGTTCTTGTTCAGATATGAATTGATTCTAGATTCTATCCTGTTTAAATGCCTTTCTATTCAATTAGCAGGAGTATGTCTCAATTCACTATTCTAATCCTTCATCTCGTCTCTTACTGTAATGCTGGAATTATTTTCTTGCTATCTTTTTCTGTTCTAGTCCAGTTATGTCAGGCGTTTTTTCAACAACATAATCTATCCAAAATCATCTGTGTTTTAACCTATATCATCATAAATTATACTCCCAAATCTTCTTTTATATCCTTACTTCTTATTTCATCCTTGAGGACCCTTCTGCAGAATCGTTGCATGGCAGGGACGTATATGAGGGGGTGTTTTGGGGGTTCAAACCCTCCCCATAGTTATGAGTATTCATCGGGATGTGGCAATAGAAATAGATTCCTCAACAATTGTGAATAATTTAGCTGAAAAGGTTAAATTTACTTCTGTGAGCATGATTTTCTGTTTTAATAAAAGCTTCAATTTCCAATCATCTAACACTTTTTAAAATAGGTGCTCCCAAATTAATATACAGGTAACATCTCGGCTGGTATGGGAATGCGGCGGAGAACTTAGAAGACTAGCGACTCGGAACAGTGTAACACTGGATGGGTCCCAGGTCACAAAGGAATCGCTGGCAATGAAAAAGCTGACGAACTTGCAAGAGCAGGATCGTCAACACTGATGAACGGACCCGAACCATCTGTGGACATCCCCAGATGCTCCACTAGGTCATGGTTAAAAGGGTGGGTAAAAGAACAATCCATAAAACTCTGGAAGAATACGCCCAGGCAAACACATGGGAGGAAATTTATGAAAGAACCATCAAAAAAGTAGCGAAAGAACTGCCCTCAATGAGCAGGAACAAACTACGCACCATAACGGGGCTTCCTACGGGACATTTTTCCACAAAGGAGCACCTGAACAAAATAGAGCTGTATAAAGGAGACCTCACATGCAGGAGATGCAAAAAGGACACTGAAACAGCTCTGCACATATTATGCAACGTGAGACGCTGGACCAGAGGAGGCAAAAACTAAATGGAAGACCCAAAATGACTCCAGAAGACCAACCAAACAGTAAAGAACCTGTATGAGCTAATACAGGGAACGGATTAGCCGAATAGGCTGTAGTCAGAATGCTAGGAGAATCCACAATAAGCCCAAGATACTGAGGTGGTGCCGGCGAAGGAACGGCTCCTTAAAAAAATATATATACATGCTTATAACCATTTCAGCAGTAGGGGGCAAAGCGAAAAACGATGTTTAAAAATACTTTTATATGTAGCCAAGTCAAACAAATAATTACAAAAAAACTTAACATTATTTCTTGAACTTGAAAAATTGCTTTAGGTTGTGGCACTCGATTTTTTTTGCCTTAGGCGGCGCCTTCAATAAAGCTTTCCCCTTCTATCAGATGAAAAAACCAAAACCCTCCCCATGTAAAAGCTATAGCTACGTGACTGTTGCATGGTCTACGGAGAAAAAAACTAAGGAGAAAGGGCAGGCTACTATAGTGTAGCCATCAAATTTCCTGACTTGGAATTAAGACTTTTAAACAGAATTTTTGGACGATTTCTGTAAAAGTTTAAATTAAAAACGCGAAATGTTTTTCACAATTTTTTTTCGTGAAATATTATTTTTAGAGCCAATTTCTTGTGTACGTCAACTTATTTTAATAATATATTAGGAGTAATAAAAGATTTGGGAAACTTTTTTTCCAGTTTCACAACATATTCGGAATTTCAATGATTGAACTCTGAAATCGAAACTTCTGCTGCCAGTAAATATATCCGGTTGTACTTTCAATGGGAACCAAAATCAGGCAATTGATAATCCTCACTCCAATCTCCAGTCACGATTTCTCAACTTTTACTTATGCAGTTTTTGATCGACGATTTTATATCCATTTTCCCATTTTTTCTTCCATCCAATATATTCCCCGTGCGGTTGTATTTCCCAACTTTATATATTTCTTGTTAAATTCTTCCGAGTTTATTTCGTGTGTCAAAGCTTTTCAAAGTCATTTTTCAACTTTATAGCTTCCCATAATTTTTCTTTAACAAACCGTGTATTATTTTCCGAATACATTAAGTCGCTTCGAATGATTTAAATCAATGATGATAAATCGAGAAGAACGAACATCATTCGAACTTAAATACAAAGTACGTATCATTTTCCATAAATTGAACCATAAATATGAAGATGTATGTATGTATGTATTTGGGGTGACATTCACTGACACCTAAAATATCTATTGTGCCCCCTTACTGCTACTCAGTTTCTGGGGAGAGTCTGAAAAACTAGTATCTCCCAGGTGCTGTGCTCTAGGATTCTGAAGTGCTGTGCAGTTGGAAAATATGTGAGTGGAGGTTTCCTCTTCCATGCCACAAAATCTGCATTCTTCTGCCTCCACTATTCTAAGCTTTTTCAGGTGCCCATTCAAGCGACAACGTCCCGTTAGGATCCCTGTTAAAACTCTTAGTGCAGTTTTACTTTGACTTATGCATTCATTTGATCTCAACAGGTTGTAGTCACCCAGAAGAGTCTTCTCTTTTTCTCGGCCTTACATATTTCTTCCAATATTATATTGGGACTGATACCGCAAAAGGGTTCAGGCTCCCAGAAAGGTATTTCAGTCCCCCTCTTTGCTAGTCCATCTGCTATTTCATTTCCTTCTATTCCAGTGTGTCCTGGAATCCATAGTATAGTGTTCTCGCCTAGTTCATTGAGTTTGTCTAGGCATTCCCACACCATTTTGGAACTGGTTACACAAGAGCTCAGTGCTTTAATAGCTGCTTGACTATCCGACATTATGATAATCATTTGTCTTCTGTATCCTTTATCAATATTGAGCTTGGCGCACTTTCTTATGGCATGGATTTCCGCTTGAAAGATACTTGGGGTGTTTCCCAAGCTTTCAGATTGTTTGGTTCCTGACCCGAACACTCCTATCCCAGTTCCTTCTATTGCTTTTGAGCCGTCTGTGTACCATTGAATGGAATTCTTTCCAAGTCTGGTAATGGTATTTGGATCCCATTCCTTCTTGTTGCTCAATTCCGTAACGAATTTCTTTGAAAAGCTATACTCATGATGATGAAGATAGGAATTAAGCAAAAAATAGACACAAACAGTTCTGGTTTGAGAACAAAAAAATTAAACATTGCAGTTCTAGATTTCCCAATTGCAGCGTTGTTATGACCATTTTTCTATCAATTCGAGTTTGAGAACAAAATTGTAGTTCAATCCATCAATAAATTTAACTTCTCCAAGTTCCTGATAAAGAAAGATAAAGAAATTGTTGATGTAATGAAAGCATTTATAAATTAAATGGTATATCAGTTCGTAACAAATAAGTAAACAGTAAACACATCGCTTGATTGCTTTTAGTAATCGAAGCAACGTGTCAAGAAAGTATGTTATCGATCACCGTCACAATGGCGAATGTAATTGTATGAAATTGCGTGTAGACATTAATTGAATAAGTTGGGACAATTTTTGCGCTTTTCCGTGTGCTGTATCAATAGAGTACACGCATATTTCATAATTTGCTTAGATATTATTCGTGATAGTAAAGTAGATAATATCAAAAATAACTAATAATAGGAAATAAACCAGTTTCCATTGGAAATTACTTCCAAATTTTAAAATAAAATTCAAATTTTAATGCACTTCCCGACCACCACCCGAGGATTTCCGAACGCTACCGATGATACGTGTGATGTCATACCATTTGTTCACTTTTGTCAATATAGCCGGTATTGCATTAGGTTCTGCGTCTTTATTTCCACGCATAGCTTGCAACCTCAATGCCCTTCTCTTAAGTGCATTCTTGCTTGCGCCACCAGGTGAAGTAACAAATATTTTGTATGGAGTTTTAATAGACGTTGATTTACACTCTAGAACAATGCAATACTTTAAATACAAAGTTTTTTCGGCTTTATACATTTTTGAAGCTTTAAGAAACAAATTAGGACACGAAAACGTGATACACGAATAAGAACGTGAACAAATGGAGTGACGTCAACGAATGGGGCAGCCATCTTTATGACGTGAAGCGCGTTTTGGCGGACTTTCAAATTTTATGATCCTATGATTTTATGTTGGGAGACCTGATAAAGCGTCAGTTCCCACCAATAGCAAAATTTATGTACCCTATTATCAATTCTTAATGACATACAAATTCAATTGTCTGAGACTGCTCAATATTTTTATTCATGAAATGTGGAATTGGGTTCACACTTCCAAGCCCATGAAAATTATTTAGTAAAAATTAAATCATTCTGGAAAGATCTGCGGCACGATAACACCCAAAAGATCCTGAAAATTGATCCAAACTTCCAATAATACTTTTCCTTAGTCTAAAAGCTTGTACGTATATAATTTCGAAATATTTGGCAAATTTCCAGCTGGCTTGAAATTATTTATTCCAAAACAACCTTTGAGAGAGAGAATAATCAAACTGAAATTAGAGTTTCTTAGTACGCCGGATTAACCCGAGACGACCCCTAACACAACCACGAGTTTTACGACAAAGTCACTATTTGTTACACTATCTATCTCACCAGCGTGCAGTCAAGGTGTTCATAAACATTCTGGCTTATCCTGTGTCTACATCTTCTCGTTACAAAAGGACCAAGCAGCGTGTGTTTAAAGGAAAAAAAACTCGTGTCATTATGTCATAAAATAAATGAGGCGCGAAAGAAAAGTGCGAAGTGTAATTTTGTATAAATGGCTTCCAAGTTGGTGGGGAGTTTGCGAACTTATACAGAATATTTAAATGGATGGGGTTCAATGGATCGTTTGTGTGGAAAAGAAGATCTCACCTGGGACTACATTATATTATATTTTGGATGAAATATCACAATTTTATTATGAAGGAGCTTTATCACATAAATTGCCTTCCAAATACTCCTTAATACAAATTATCATGATATCGAGGGGAATTTGAAGTCAACTCTCTGTAAGAAACGTTCCTTATTATGGACAAAAGCGCTCTTATCATGCGGGTTCAAAGGTCACTAACCATATGAATTAAATCAGAGGACACAGCGGTTACCAAAATTTGAGATTACAAATATACCCAAAGAAAAGAAAGATAGTTGATGTTTACTGCACACTGGTTGACGAATTTCCACTTCTTCATTCATTCTCGAAATAATCAAGTACTTACCATTTTTTTTGCTTGAGAATGCAAAGAACCTGAAAATTGCTTCTTATTATACATATTGTCACTTTGAATTGTCAAAGTGACATAACTGACATTTAAATCAAAACTTCGCTGGTGAAAGACTTTTTAGAATCGCTGAAAACTAAATACATATCCTTTTTTCTCCCGTCAAAATTGCATCTGTCTTATTCATCTTACGGATTTTATTTGGAAGTTATGATTAAACGCAATAAAAGAAAAACGGTGAGTATGTCTTTGTTGAATCGTATGACCCGCATGATAAGATTGCATTTGACTATTCAACGAGAGACGTCAAGATGAGATACTGAATATAATTGATAAAGACGAAGAAAATTCCGGTGTCCTAAAGAGAAGCATTATGAGGACTATACTAAGTACAAAACAGATCCCGAATGAAGGATACATAAAACTGTAATACAACTACGAAATAAGTTACAAGATGAATCGCAGAGATATACCTAGTGAGACACATAAAGACGTAGCAGCTTAGATGGTACGGGCATTCGAGATGATTCTTTAAGGTAATGCTTCTGGAAGCTTGCAAGCTGTAGACCCAGGAAAGATGTGATTGAGTACCTCTACAGATACAGAAGAACTCACGAAGAGCGGCCTATACACCGACAACAGAGGTACTGTCCTATTAATACTAATTGTGAGAGAGTAGCAAGATTCGATTTTGGGGCGTTCAACTGAAATAAGATTATTATTTATGTATCACAGATATCCTTGAACAGACAACGTGTTATATCGTGGCTAGTGCCACTAAGATTCAGCTAACGACATATAACAATATTATCCTGAGGTGGGTTAAAGGGCAGGAGTAGAGGTAATCGCATTGCCGATTCTTTAGCCAGGGAAGCGGCTGGACTGAAAATTTTAGGACCCAGTGACACCTACGGCCTAACGACTTTCACAATTGCGGAACTAGCCAAACGTTACACCCATGCTCAATCCCTCAAAAGATGGGATGGAATCAAAGGATGCAGTCTTTCTAGGATCACTCTGTGTGACCCAGGGAAGCTGGCGTCGAAGAAATATTTGACGATGACCAGAAAAAACCCACGTTTATTTCTGACTGGCCACTGTCAACTAAGAAAACACCTCCATACTATGGGGCTAGTGGACACACCTCTATGCAGGATGTGTGAACAGGAAGTTGAAAATGTCAGGCATGACTGTCCGGAGTAATCGTCGATAAGTGAGTGTGTCTTCGGTGAGTTTTGGCCTACACCTGCCGATATAAAGGAGATGTCTCCTAGTGACCTGTCCACCTTCCTGAGAAGTACAGGATGGACGATGACCTAGGAGGACTGCTCCTCGGGAAAATGTACAATGGGTCACATGTCACCTAACTAAGGGCGGGTTTATCAATGCTCGGTTAAATATTGTAGCCTTCGGCTAAATCTTAGTTTTTGGTCAAAGTGTTTATCAACTGCCAGTTTGCATTAGCTGACAGTCAAACTTTCGGCTACCCTAGCTGCCACTATCAAGTTGATGTTAACCATAGAACATACAGTTAAATACGAGAAAGTGGTGTTCTGTTATTCTAACCATAGATTCAAACTGACAACTGTGTCATGATTTTTTCATGTTTGCTTACATTTTGCAACAAAGATTATTTCAACTTTAAATTTGATTGTGTTATTATCGTTTAGGGTGAGATCGAGAAGCTTATTTGATTCATTTATAGTAGTTTCTTAGCATCCAGGTTCTGTGTGTATTTTATTTCATTGTTATTGTCAATATATCTTGGGGAGCTTGACAACCTTTCCGATGAAGAGCTTGGAGCTTGGTGCGATATTGGAATTTGTAGGGTACGGAAGACGACAATATATTGTTGAAGAGCGGATGAATTAGCTAGCTGTCGGTTATGTGGTGCATTGATAAACGCTTTCTATTGTGACCGAGACTTTGACTGGCGGCTAGAGATAGCTGAGGGCTACGTAGCTGACAGGTTTAACCGGGCATTGATAAACCCGCCCTGAATGCTGTGAGCCTACACTCCCTACTCTACAGATACAGATACAGGGAGTTATCTCTAAAGAAAGTTATATTGCGCCAAATTTAATGCTGTAGTATGCATACATTTTGACTGAAAACTGTCTCGACTAACACGTTTGCGTTTTCCTTTCCAATCCACATATGAAGTTGATATCTAGATTATAAATACATACCTAGTTAATTTTTCATGGAAATTTTCCTTTAAATATCAAATATTCCAATTCAAGATACTATTTATCTCCCGAAGCAAAGTGCCCCCAATCATTCGACGAATACTAATGACGACAATAACGTTTTCTGCGATGTAGCATATAGAACTTTCCAAGAATTATGGAACGTGACAGATATTAACAATATGCGGAAGAATCCAATTCCAATAAGATATTCTCATAATTTCGAGACGAACAGAAATTTTAGCGAAATAGCTTATTCGGGAAAACCGAATAATAATATTGGCAAAGTCTCACACAAGAGGAGCGGGGAGAGGAAAATATGCATTGTAAGTTATGGTAACTGCTAACTTAAATACTCTCGTATTTGCAATGTTAATCTCGTCTGGGATCGATAGACCCTAGGCATGTGATAATTTCCCACTTTGGTTATATCAGTGGTGGCGGAAAATGAGTCATTATTTAATTCCCATTACACTGAGTGGACCAGAATCAGCTGTATATCAAGATATGCTTGTGTGAAAAGCTTGAAAAACGATGTAATATACTGGAAGTAAAAACGGCAGTGTATTTAATAAAAATTAAAATACCAACAACCAAATACTTTCCAATTTTCCAAACACTGCAGCGAAATTAAGTTGAAAGTTAAATTTATGAATGTAATTTTCAAAGAGAAAGTGCCCAAAATAAAAATATCTAATAACTCAGAGATGGAAATAATTTTCAAAGTATGATGATGCTTCATTAAAAAGTTAAGTGCGCTAACTTTCAGGTTCTCATTAGGACCATCAAAATGAAATTTATCAGTCGCTGTAAGAGTTACACTACGTCCACCAATTAATTTGCAATTGCGTGTCGGAAAATTAACTTTGGACTTTTTCACGACATTTTTTTCTCGAGATACAGAAAAATAAAGTTGATTATTTCAAACGGAAAGGAAGGATTTTGGAGAAAAAGTAATGTAGTTGTTATGCCTTTTGGCCGAAATATGAAGTTATTAATTATTTAAATTATTATTAAAGAATATTTAATTGAAAGACATAAATTCCCTTGAAGCTAATTCCAATAAATCATGCATCGTTTTATAAATAAGAAATATAAAGGTTGAACGTACGAGGTCAGGTTCAAAGCGTGAAATAAACATAAACAGTATTATTTATATTTACCAAAGGTGAACTTGACTCGTCGTATAAATATGTTAACGATAGTATTTTAGGATTCGTTCTAAATATCATTCTAATTAACATTCTAATTATTATTCTAATATTCTATTCTAATTCCATTTCAAGTATTCTAATTATTATTACAATTACCCTAGATATTCAAGCACTATTAATATTAGTGTTAGTAGTTTAATGTATACTAGTAAAGTAAAGAATAAACAGAACATGTCCCAGTGATACAGGTAGTTGTTTTATTCCTGTTAGATGACACACCGAGTGACCAGCAACACCACCTATTCAGAGGCCCTTCCACACTTATAATTCACCAAGTATCCATAGTAGGATACATACATTTCATTCATATTCTATTGAAATTGAAATAATATGTTGTTTTGATTTTAGTTTGTGAAACCATTTCCAATAGTAAATGGAGACGAAAGTATTACGAATTTTTTGGAGCGTTGCAATCCTCCGCAGTTTTAAAATTTTCGATGCAATGATATACCATCCTTTTACATTGAAACCTCGCAGAAAAGCGAGGTTAGGAATAGTTACTGGAACTGTTAGTCAGACGGTTACCAAGCTTGCAATAGTATATTACAAACCGAGGTGGGAAGAGTTTCATTACTGTCGAGAGATTAGCTATTATTTCGAGACAGGAATGAAACTTCCTACCGAGTTTTGAATACTAGGTATATCACATCAAATCCCGATCGGAATTGATAAACTTTATCTAATTCCGCTATCAAATGTGACACTTTACGTCACTCCTTGACGTTAGGTAACGTCACATTTTTCATAACCTTCATATATCACTTATGAAAAGTAGTTATGTAAAAACTTTACGTAACTGTTTATGTTTCAATATAGAGATACCACATGAGTTTCAAAGAATAATTTATTAATTAGCTAGGTACTGTCAAAACTGACAATTATTTCATTATTTAAACTATACAATTAACCCATTATTTTAATTCAATAGAATATTGAGATTTATAAACATTGAAAACATTATTCAGGACACAGTTATTTAAAGTAAGTCAATTTTCTGGGTGAATACATCATAGTAACAATACTTCTAACACCATTTGATTCCACTTCAATGTTATCATTGTAATTGAAGATTTTATGAATATTATGAAAGCGCGGAATTAGATAAAACGTTGTACGTAAACACGTTCTGAAGAGAGCGACATTGTTCAACACGCGTATTTTGCAGAACTCGCTAGCGTTCGTTTTGGCAAATATTACGCTTGTTGAACAATATCGTTCTTTTCATAACTAATTACGTAAATATCTATTGTTTTATTCTGAGCACACCTGAAATATTACATTTGACAACTGTCACCAATATAAATAAGTGTCAGAAAAAGTCTGATGGATATTAAGTTCGCGAATAGTAAATTGGGAAAAATGTCATCCAATGAAGAATTGATGGATTGTACCCCTCCAGAAATAGGTATTATAATATTTATCAATGTGTTGAATTTTTTTAATAGATAACATTAGGTAACGATCACATTATTTTAGAGGGCGGGAAGTGAAGGCGGGAAATGAAGGCGGGAAATGAAGGCGGGAAATGTATGTGTTAATATGACACTTCAGAACCTCCAATGACGTTAGTAATGACAGCTTTACATATATGGTTGTGAATGAAATAATTCTCTTGAACTACGGGAATGTTTATGACCCTCAATCCAGATGAGATGACGAAAAAGTATCCCTTAGTTAGTTTATTGGTATCAGACTTAAGGGAACTAACTGGAATTCTAATTATATTTTATTCGAAATCCTCTATAGACCTTTCCGATCTAAAAGTCCTTTCCGACCTCTGTTTCATTCGTTTTAATTTAATATAACAGTGGTGGTCTGAAAGTGAATATAGAATTTTATTTTATTAAGTTTAGGCAGTGAAATATCACCAATTTCGAAGTTATTGCAGTTGAATAACCATATCCAAACATAGAATAGAAGAGAAAAAGAATAAAAAACATATCGGAATTTAGATTGAAACCAAAAAATTATTATTGATAGACTCTACATCTTTCAACAACCATAAAATTAATCTACAAAGAATTCTCATTCACGTTTGTAGGAAGTTTAGATCACCCAACAGTTTTGAAAAACTGAATAACTGAACTGAATACCAGCATCTGCTGCGTTACGGAAGACAAACTTTTTGTTTATTTTATCTTAAATATATCCAATTCACAATATCCACACTAAAACACATTCAATAGACAAATATTTGACATCAAAAAGCATTCGTTGGAATTTAAGAGACTTTGGTTGTCCCTGAAAACCAATAGTGTTGTTCGTATTGCGTATTCTGGGAGGTGTTATTAGAAATTCCAAGTCTTCAGAAAGATCGGATTTATTGCAGTAGATGAAAAGACGAGTGGCGAATTTCACTTTAGACAGTTTGTTTCATCTCAACTTTGTATGCGAAAATGTTGGGGGATACGTGAATATAGATATTTTAGTTTCCGAATGGAAATTCGATAGATTACTCTTAAGATATTATAACTTTCTAAGAGCGATTACAGGATACGTGGATTATATATTAGAATACACTTATAAACGTGGAGTATTACTTGATGGAACTATGTTTTGGAGAATATGGTGTGAAAAAAGTTACCATCAATGTCGACTTTCTTCTTGAAAAATTCTACTAGGAATAAGGTTGCCTCGTTGCCACGAGCTATCCGGTACGTTTTCATGATAGCTTTTTACAATCTTGCTGATGACTTCAGTTGTCAGAGCTGCAGAACTGGATTTAATTTCCTCTGATGGCATTTGGTCCTTTGGCCTACGTGTGTTTCTTGGATTCTCAATAACCGTTAGCACTCCAATTAAAATCGTTAAAATAATTTTTCTGCAGAAGCTTCGGGGAAATATTCCAAATCGTCATAATCGTTGCCATTAGCTCGCTTCATATTGAAAGTTCGGTCTTTAAGAAAATCTTCGTTCGAAGACTCCTCAAGAAATAATTTTTTGAGGAGTCTTCGAACGAAGATTTTCTTAAAGAATATGAATTATTCATATTTTCGCTCTTCACGCAATGCCGAAATCTGCTTTCATCGTGTTCAGAGGCGTTAAAGATCCAATTGCTCCGCTTTTTGAGAAACATCAAACTCACCTTGTTGGATCCACCGAAAAACCGGAGTGATCAAACCATGTCAAGCGTATAATCGGTTATCTATACGCCATTACTATTATTGTATCGTCATTTCTATTGGCCTATTTTCTTTATGAATTATATACTTAATCAATATTTCAGAATTTTCATCGATGATTTCCTTAATTAGAAGCTATTAGTTTAATTTGAAAAAGCAGCAAATAAACTTTTCCAAATGTCTTTGAAAATGTTCAGTTACTTTGTAATTGAAAGCGGGGCAATTGCCGTTGAACTGCCATTAGCAATAATCTTTTTTCAGCCGATCCTAATTAATTTTAACGTCAAAAAACTTCTTCCCGTTTTGGCTGTCGAACTTCTCAAGTGTTTAGCAATCTTTGGAAAGCTGTAACTTAACAAAAAAAGTTTAAAAGACTACGATGTTTGTGACCTTATTATGTTTCAAGATACTCATTTTGTTTCAAGTGGTTTAGTATCAGATTAGCCACCCTCTAGTATATAGCTTTGGAAAAGTTGATGGAATTGGTCTTAAATATCCACAAATCCAGGGTGAATTTTTAAATAAAAATATGAAACAATCCATAGAAAACTAAGTAACATCTACAATTAATGATTATGCATTAAATTCATACTACAAAAGCTAAACTATTGGTTGGGAAGACTGGATATTACCTGGAGGGTGAATTGGTAGAATGGGTTATTGAATTATCCTACATTATATGGATATCATCGCATACTGGTATTTGGGGGAGTTGATTAATAACTAACTTGTTGAAAATACCAAAACACCAAACAACATTCTAATGGCATAAAATCTTAAGCAGGTCATCAAACACATCTAAAGCAGTAGCCTATACAGCCTTCAAGAGATTACTGACCTTTTAAAGGACCTTCAGAACGTTCAATAACGTTCAAAATTTAGCAGGGATAAGAAGTCTGCCCAATCATACTTATGGTTACGAATAGACGACCATGTTGATTAAACTGTTGGTGTCAAATCACAGTCAAACACAATCTCACCTATATCTACCAAAAAGACAGCAGCTACACTTCAATTTAAAATCAAGAATTGCTCAGCAGCTTATGGTGAGTGGGTCTATCAGGTATTCCAAAGTAACTTGTAAGAGTCTATTGTGGATCACACTTATTTATGTTTCAGCTTCCTATTAAAGCCTTTAAATTTATTTGAAGCATGTTATTTCAGGTCTGAGTTGTCAATAAATATATCTGGTCCAATAAAACTACCTGCGGCTCCCTTTGCGTTTTCATTGCCATCCAAATTGATCATATTATCTTGTTCAGTTCACACAAACTAATCTAAAAACGTGAAATTCAAAACAAACCACCATGTTGGTATTTTTCTCTCCACTCTGCTGCTTTTTGATTGAATAGCTGTGAGCCTTATTTTTATTTTAAGCAAATTTAATGTCAGGACGACCTTTGGGAAAATTATTTCTGGGAAAAAATGAAACACAGCCATTACCGTTATCGAAACAACCTTACAGATTGAATTATTCAATTACTTTTTCGCTAAAAAATGCAAACAAGATCTGTCAAATTATCGTCTTTATCTCAAAGTGTAGTAGGAGTACGCTCTTCGGAGGTATTATGTAACACCACCCGTTTCATATATCCCCAGGCAGACAATATAAAAGAGAAAAGCTGCTGATTTCATTTCGTCGTCCGCTTTTATTAAGGCCACATTAAAAAATGCTTTTAGAGCACATTAAATATCTTTTGAACAGAATGACGTTCATCAAATGCTGGTAATTGAAGACATTTCGTGCCGGATTTTTTAGTTTAGTAACTTTTGATCATCCTATCTACGTTTAAAAAAATAATGAACGTGCATCCTCATCCCCCATCCAGTTTATGGTCTATTTTTATTAGTTTCTATAAGAAGGCAGACGAAATATACTGCGCTGCTTGAAAGTATGGGATATTTTTGAGCATGTTTGGTAAAATTACGTATATAAGCTGCAGACAGAGTAAGAAGCAAACGGAGAAATGAGCTTCATTGTCAGAGGGAAGTTGCAAGATATTTATAAATTATTAGCTGTGCTGTGGCTAACGTTTTTGTCATATTACATTGTTGTAAACTATTTAAGGGGTACGGTAGGAGAACATAAGACATGGGCACCACCATGCTTTTTCACATAGATGCAATTTTCAAGAAAACATGGCGACCTTCATGACTGATTTTCTACTACCGTTACCCCTTATTACAATAAAATTATTATTTACGAACGAAGACGGAAACGATAAAGCTGGTATGAAAATTTACTGGTTTGGGATTTGAAGGGGAACTTTGAACAAAATTGATCGAAATTTTCGTTTAGTTTCGTTTAGTTTGACATAGCGCCATCTATTGAATACTTACTAAATCCAGTCAACAGATTTCGCCATCTGTTAGAATCGTTTGGAGCTAACAGATAATTGTGACTGTCAAATATTAGACAAATAGTTTGCAATAAAATAAAATTGCGATTATAAATTGAGATGTAAGCTATTCTATCTTTCAAGTTGGATCAAAATGCTCACGGTGTACAAATTTGATTGAAATCCGTTGAGTAGTTTAGGAGTCCATCGCGGACAAACACGTGACACGTAATTTATATATATATATATTAGGATTGCTAAACTGTGAAAAAAATGGATAAACGCACTTTATTAATTAATCTAATATTCTAAGAATGATCGGCCGAGATATAAAAACTGGTTATTTGAATGGGCAATGAATCTTAAGCGGCGAGTTTAACAGAAAAAATTTAGCAGAACAAAAGGTGCGAAATTGATCTCAATGCATTTTGCCCTGAAATGCCAAGTTCCCGAGATATCGGTCAAAAACGTTTCATAGATATGGCGACTGAAGCTCCACTGAAATCCGTTAGCATTGTGTGATTTTGTGCCCAGTAAATGATCCTAAACCTTATAAAAAAATTGAATCGGAAATTCAGTGCGTGATAAAACAAAACGATTTGTCTGAACCAGAGCCCTTCCTTCCTTTCAAGGAATAAAACTAAAGGGATAAGTCTAAAATGAAGGAAAAACCTTGGTGAAGGTAAAATTTTAACAAAAGTTATGCTCCAGAGGCAAAAAGACCTATCTGTAATGCCTGATTTGAGGGAAGTAGTTATGCTTATTTCAGTTGCGTGTTTCTACTGACGGAATGAAATGCATCTTTATTGGTAGATCTGCCTATAGGCCACCTGGTTTCCAGATAATTCTTTGAGGAAATAACATTTCAATTGAGCCTGTTTTACGATGGATTTGGATGCGTTTCAGTTTACCAATATTTATAATTAGCACTTCAAGAAACATTCACAACTGTTACAACGGAGAATCCCGACATTCGTTTCACAACTTCACGAAAAAAAACTAAAATATATTCCTCTAGTTCTAGTTGAAAGTTTTCTTTCGAGCAGGAATATGAACTTTCAGAGCAAATAATAAAAACTTTAACGATCTGAAACGTTTAGAAAAGAGGAAGAGAGCAAAAATAAACGCTTTTATGAAACTAAAGACGTTTAAAGTTGAAAATTAATTTAACTAACTTTTCCACTAAGTAGGTGGAGTTCATCCGAACTATCAGTTTACCAACAAAATTAAATTTACTTACAATTTGGGCATTACTTTCGAGTCACAGGTGGAAATATATATTAAAACTTTATTGTTGATCTTTTGTTCATAAAGTCGCCCAGTTGCATTTCAATACTATAGCAAAGCCAATGAATGCAGTGCTATCATGAATATCTATTTTATTAAGAATATGAAGCTTCAAGTGACGGAGTATTAAAGTTGGGAAGTTAAATCCACACTAACATCGCAGTTGAATTGTTAAACTCATGGCGATTACAAGAATTGTGAGATATCTTTAAAGGTAAGGAAATAAATGACAATTATATTCAAGTACGTAGAAGTAACAAGCAAGCGAAATGTACCTCAAACATACACATTTCTCAATTAAACCTTTCAGATCTACTCCAAGAACTCAAAAGAACTACTATGGGGAAAGCATTAATGAGCACACTTGAGGATAGACAAGGCTATCTTGTGGATACCATTGTTGGTTATGTTTTAGATTATGTAGGTATGTTTAATTTCAACAATGTATGGTTTCCATTTTATAAATATATGGTATCTTTTTTAAAATGTTTAGTTTTCTTTTTAATAGATCAAAACATTTTGAAGTAAGTTTTTTATTCCTATCCTGCTTTCCTACTCAACAGTTTATGCATAAATAGAGACCATTAATTTTTATTAGATTTAAACATGTTTTTCATAAAAATACTGTAATTTTAATCCGTGTCCAGACTAACCATCGACCAATTCGATCGACTAGTCCACACATACAAAACGAAAGTCAACTTTGTTGTTCGACATAGTCTGGAAACGGCTTGGACAAATATTTGTGGAAAATATATTATCCTAAGTGACCTAATTATTTAGAGAACCGTGTGGAAGTTACCCATACTGCTTAATACACCGTGAACTTTTAATATATCTCTAAATATCTTCTGTATGTTCCTTGTGGTATATTATTCATTCTTTTTTTAATTTCTTGAGAAATTAAACCACAATAATAAGCGAAAAAAACGCGCTATCCCAATAAAAACCGTTCCTGGAACGTGCACTTCACTGGATTCCATTTCTAGTAGACTATCATATCGTTGGAATGTCATAAAATGAAATATTTCATTTCACATTTTGCCAGAGATATGATCTACTATGAATGGACCTTAATAAAAATTTGATAACAAAAT
>CAJUYH010002925.1:0-36175 GCA_910591685.1 Galerucella tenella
CAATTGTCTTAACAACATATTTAAAAGTCAGACATGTAAAAATAAGTTAAGTTCATTTATTTCTTGTAGAGCTTTAAAGCGTCTGACAAAAGTTCTGGCCCATGAAAAGTGTCTGACGCTTATGGTATAACTTTATAATAATACTCTCCAAAATATATATAAAAATCAGCTATAAAAATTTAAGTTAAATAACTATTAATTTTAGTTACCTTTCACACCTGGTACCTGCCCAGGTGTCACTCGGCAAGCTCCACAAGCGCGCAGGTATTCTGAGCACATAAGACACTACTGAGAACATGAGGTTTCATTTATGTGAAAATAAGTTGTGTCTTATCGCTCTGGGATCTTACTCTAAAACCCATTGGCAAAACTCTGGTTACCCACTGATCCAGTCTGGTACAACACCCATTTTGCTTAAACCATTAGTTATGTTTTAAACCTTGTTGGTACAACTCGCCCTGAACCACCAAAAATGGTGGTTTAACTAAAGTTCATGGAATAAACGTCAAATTCTGATGTGACATATCTTATAATAATTGACTGTCATATACTATAATTTTACAACTTTTTATTGTTTACAATGGAAAACGTGGATTATTTTGAAAAATTAACGGATGATGTTGATTTTATAGAAATGATAAGAGAAGTAGAAGAAGGTTTACTTACTCATTTGTATACGACTTTTATACCTTATTGGAGATTTTATACTGGGTCTTAGGTTTAAGGAGAAACGCTCGCATATTTCGCGCAAGAGAAAATAATTTTGAAAAGTGGACGGAAAATGAATTTTTTGAAAGATTCAGAATATCAAAAGGCACTGCAATTATCTACATTATCCAATTTAATTTTTTTATATGGACCACCGCCAGTGCCTTGAGCATAACATTTTTCGTCAGCATACTTTTTCTTTACTCTTTTTTTAATATTTCTATACTTATTTAAAAGCACGTCACTTGTTCGTTGTGTATTTGCACTGAGACAATTAAATTCTTCAGCCAACTGAAGCCACAAACTTTTCTTATGCCGAGAACTTTCTGCATCCGTTTTCTTACACTCTGTAACGTTTTTATACTTAGAAACTAGAGAAATCAACGTCGATTCTTCAAATGCACTAAAATTTGGAGTACGCTTGTTTTCTTCATCTGCCATCTTTCATTCCACTTCAAAGAGAACACACAAAAAAGTTTTTAACGCTGATATTGGTATTTAACGCCAAGCACGCTTTTGATCATTGACTGTCATCACACTGTCATTGATTAACGATTTCACAGTATACAAAAACTATGACGATTTTCCAAGTTAGTACCAACAATATTGATAAAATGCTCGAACGTTACTAGAGATTCGGATAACCAACATGAAAATATTAATTTGACCGTGGTTCAACTGACCACAACACGAACACCTTTCGTACAACGATTGATTGATTTGACTATGGTCAACATGTGAACCTGGTTCAGTTGATCAATTGGTTAACTACGTTACATACAACTGGCCCTAAGAATAAAATATAAAATGACATCTATCAAGATTTGACGTTTTCTTGTTACTCTTAAACTATGATTTGAGCAAATGGTCTACCACATACATTTCAATTCATTTATAACATACGACAACAATGTCCAAGTATTTCGCATGGACCAGAATGCGGATCGCAATTTCAAGAGAGCAAGGAACGTTCCTACTCGTGTGATAGAATACTCACTTCTATCAACTATGTTCTATCGATGAGAATAAGCGTCCTACGAAAACACGCAAGTGGAGCTTCTGAAACAACCATTGTTGAGACTGGTTGAGACCACACGTTTAACAATTTGTATATGCTGCAGTCATCTAGCCTAATTATTCGTTTAATCAACCGCCTAGACTCATTACTAAACAGCGCCATTTTTCACATTAAATTTGATGGCGAAAACGGCTTTCATTTAAAATAATAAAGCCTACACGTGTCGTGGCTACCGGTCAATATATTCATTGTCGCATATGTATGTATTTATTTTCGACGCATGTTGAGGTTATTAAATTCATCCGAACTATTGACGAATTGCAGCATATTATCTATTATATGATACCAGAACCGGTTCCTAGGGAAATACAGTCCACTGTATCGAAGGCAGAAAAACTTTCCTAAACCAATGTTGTGGTAGAAACGGCCGCAACGTACATAGACAGATATTAGTGATGCAAAAATCACACCAATAAACAACGCTCACTATTTTTATCCTATCGGAAAAACCAGGACATCAGTAACGGGTTTTGAAGCTTTGAACATTTTGTATAAAGTCATCAATCATTTTTCATGATTCAAAATTATTAATTAGAATACGAGCTGGATATGTTAGGAACAATTAGGTACTATAGAAGAGCGCCAGAGCATTCTACTATTATTAACGTCATGCACAAAGATATAGACTAAATGGTGTAGAGAGAACAATTCTGATTTAACACTAGCCGTTACTTGAGATGTGGCTGATAGATATTTGTCTACAGCGAAGGAGTGGAATATGAATAAGAGTCTTAATTAAGGAGGCTCAGGTTTGCGAGACTGAAATGAAGAGGGTATATCTCAGTTTTTGTTACGCTGAAAATGAAGTTGGTTCAAGGATAAAGCTTATTACACAACTTTTGTTATACAACACTTTCTTTGGAGTTGTTTATCACAACGGTTTTTAACTCAATTTTCCTCTATTAGACAAACAAAGTCTCGTAACAATGTTTTATTGAAGAGCATTGAGCACGGGGCTTGTTTTTCTTTAATATTTTCATCGGCAAAAAAACTGGAAGATGATATAATTTATTTTTCTCATTTTGGTTTTGTGATATTTTCTTATTATTGAAAGAGGTGTATATTTCAAAGCACAGTTAAAAGTTTTTGATAACCGTATTTTGAATGTAGTATGGAATATTCTATAAAACCACTGTTCCCTTATTACTTTTATTCTCCTGGAGATATACTGTTTGCTTCGAAGTAGTTATACTGTTCTCATTAAGAATTGCTGTATGAAGTTCAACAACAAAACAGGAGTTAAGTACTCAATCGTATTTCGATATTTGTGGGTATTTGCTCTATATATTATCTCTGATGATAACAGACAATTTATGGCTTTGCAACATTTTTAATAGTTCTTTATCTGTTTTTCCGCCTACCTTAGAGGAGAACCAATCATATCAGCATCAAAAATAGGACGACGGAAAGCATTTTTTAGTAGCACAAGTGGAAAAAATTCATAACGCCATTATTTTTGCAGTTTTTTCTCTTCCTTAGTTTATTCGGTAGGAGAAAAACAGTTGTGTGTCACACATGCAAAGAACTTCAGCAGCCCTCATCATACACCCATGCTCAATCCCTTACGAGATGGGATGGAATCAAAGAATGCAGTTTTGCCCTGGGCGACCCTGGGAAGCTGGCGTCGAAGAAATATTTGGCGATGACCAGGAAAAACCTACGTTTAACAGTAGGATCTCTGACTGGCCACTGTCAGGAAATACCTCCATACTATGAGGCTAGTGGACACACCTATATGCAGGATCTGTGAACAGGAAGATGAAACTGTCAGGTATGTCTTATGCAAGTGTCCGGAGTTATCGTCAATAAGAGAGTGTCTGTTCGATGAGTTTTGGCCTACACCTGCCGATATGTCCTAGGAAGGACAGGATGGACGATGACCTAGGTGGACAACTCCTCGGGAGGATGTACAATAGGTCACATGAGACCTAAGTTCTGTGTTCTGTGTTCTCCCTACTTTACAGAGACAGATACAGAACTATCATCATTATAATAGTTGTATTCATATTGTTGTCAGATCTTTCCTTTTTCCGGAATAATAATAAACTTTGTTATCACAAATAGATTACCTTGTATATTTTTTATCTGATTAAATTCTTAAGCAATACCGATTTTTTTATGTGATTTATACCTATCTAAATGCCATAATTTCGAGGCTCTTGACTCCGTCCACTTAATTCATCTATCTAGGTATACCAGGAAAGATCCCTTTAGAAATATCCAAAGCGAAAAATGAATATGTGTGACAAAGTTAGTGGTGTTTATTATTTCCAAGACATTTATTATTTCCATTGTCAGTCAAATTGCCTCATGGATTATCAACACCTTGTTCACCTCCAGACAATGTAGAAAAGTGTTTTCGGCTGTATCAAAAATGCTGGAAAATAAATCTTATGACTATACTTTATTCTGGAATTGTCGAATGATTTATATTACGCGTTTCAATGATTTGTGATATTTTCTCCAGTTCCATTCTATTCACCCACTTTTTTCAATTCAATGATCTAATAACAATTTTCATCTTAATTTTTCGAAAAAATGTCTATTGCACTCAAAGGATAACTTTTATGTCCACAAACAACGTAAACTCACGCCCACGGCACATGTCGCTGGAATTGGAAAGTAGTGAAAAGGATTTCACCCACACCGGATTTGCAGTGATGCATTGGATACCGTTGTAGCGATGTCATCGAGCAAAAGTATTCATTTTATATATATCTTTTCCATCTCCATATCAAAATACTGCAAATAATAATAGAATACAATGTAATGGCTATTAATTAACTGAATATTCTCCAACGATCAAAAGTATTATGTCCGTATCAAAATATACACACTGTGAAATTCATAAGATGCGACATAGGGATTCCTGTATAAAACTGTCAAGCGCGAGCTAGCTTTTTTACCAAATTGCGTTCATGAAAAATAATAACAGATTCGGAAAGGTCTTTAAAAAATTAGCTCAAATGCACTCTTCTAGTTTATTTACAATAAGTTTGCGACTTTGTCATTTGTAGTAACAATTGCAGCCACTGAACAAATCTAAATATCCAACGTGTATATGGAGTAACTAATCATATAAAGGGGGAAGTTACGGGCCAAAAGTTGGCTGCCGTGTCCGGGGTTGCCAGATTTATGTTGTAAAAATCAGACAATTTTATCAGAATTTCTTGTGTTGGTTCGTCGTTTCCATTCGGATTTTATAGTTTGCTATTCACTGTGTAAGATATATAATCTGTTATTTCCAGAGAGTACCTAGTATCGAACACTGCGTTGCAATGTATGAGTCTTCATCAAGTGATTGTGAGGAGATGGTAGCATCCCTAATATTATATTTTGAGAGAGAACGAGATAACGGTGGACCGCTAATTCCTATTACTTATGTGAGAGATGTGAGTTTTTATAAATACATTGTTACTTTATACTGCAATAACGGTGCAATTTAACATGTGCATGAAGATAACATTTTTCAGTTAAACTTAGGGTTTCAAACTTGGACATCTTGAAATTTATGTATTTACTCATCAAAACTTTATAACTTGTTCTCTTTCTTTTTGAGTTGAATGAATAAACAACTCAACATAATTTTATTCCAGCAGCTGGGAAAAAATTACAACGTGGCAACGATGTAGAACTTCTGTTATGTTTTGTTATTGCAAACTTATCGTAAATGAACTATAATTCTCTTAAATTTGGTCTGGTTTGATGAAAAAATGGAAAGTTATTTTCAAAAAAGCTGAATTCCATTTTTATACCACTTTTGAATACTTTAAACTTCGTAGGGAATAGCGAGCAGGGAAAGGGCACGGAAAATGTAAAAGTTAAACCTGAAGTATGGTGGTTCGATTCGCCGCTGTGCTGAGACTTTTTTTTGTTTTTAGTTCATAACTTTTTTAAACATAACTATCCATTTTTTCATTGAACTAGAGCAAATTTAAGAGAACTAAGAGTGCATTTGAGCTTATTTTTTAGTGACCTTTCCAAATCTGTTATTAATTTTTTATGAACGCTACTTGGTAAAAAAAATAGCTCGCGTTTGACAGTTTTGTACAGGAATCCCTATGTCGCATCTTATAAATAACAGTGTACAATCCAGCTTCTTTTATGCACCACTCGACTACCGAACGCCAACTTTATTATTGAAAAAAGATGCAAGACACCAAAACCAACACGTTCCATCACATTACATCCGAGTCATTGATGCTTCATGAAGTTTTACCAAGAAACAAGTAGCTATAATGCAAGAAAAGTGTCATTCTTTGGGTAAAATTCACTATAACTGGTCCTCTCCAAGGTTTTAATACATTCTTTAAAAAGTGTTCAACTCTCTCCCTCCTATGATCCCCCTCCCAATTTTTCAAATGTAACACCCCATACATTATTGCACTGTGGAATTCTCCGTAACAAGAGGATTACAGAAATGTATAATATATAAGTAGAACGTCAATCAGTTGGGGGTTACGGATAATTCCAATTAATTAAACACAAAGAATACACAATACAACAAGGAGTAAAGCCCGGCGAAAATCCTCTGATGTTGAAGGGACACAAATAAATAACCTTGGAGATGACAGATACCTCTGGCAAATACTGAGAACCATAATAAAATGGTTACAGCTTCATTCGAATCACAATGAGAAATGGTATATTGTGCAACTAGAGGGGAAAGTTCAACTTTTCTGACGCAAACACACGAGTGAGAAAATTACTTTTCCCGCATTTTGTACACTATACTTTTCCTACAACTGCACAAATTTAAAGAATACAAGTAAAGTAACTTGATATTTATTTTTATGGTTAGTGAAACAAAAATAATACTGGAGTATCTTATCTCTAAACTGTTGAATAATGTTATTCAAAATTATAGTTGATGGTGAAATTTGTACAATTTTGAATGGTCAAAACCAAAACGTCATTTCTTTTCAATAAATTCTCTGTTTTTTGAAACTTCTGATATAATCTGACAGTTTTATGACCACTGAGTAGATATTTAAAGATGACAAGTAGCATACTAAGTTTTTGTGAATTTTATTTGATTCTCCATATAAATGTTGATGTTGATGATGATGTTATCGAAAAGGCATACAAAGATCGCGACAAAGGATGGACCCAGTACCTCCTTTTTCGCTTCGATTTCTTAATATGAGCATAAATTATGGCAACCGTTCCTACCAAATCCATGTTGATTATTGAACTGACGGACTCGGTATGACAAGGTGTATGCTTTGAGGAAAGTATGACGAAACAAATTTTGGTAATTTAATACTAATTTTTTGTGCTGCTTTAGCTTGTATGGGCAACGATGTAAGAGATACCGGTTCAGAAATCATAGTTGATGTTAAGAACACTTAAAATAAAATCGTGAAGGCAATAATTCTTTTAAACACGTCGAAATATACAGAAAGTATATTATGGCTCAGCAAACATTAGAAACAGCGGGTTGAAGATTTTTTGTTTATTGGCAAAAAACATATTTGGGAAACTGCCTTAAATTATAGCTGCCCTTTTGAAGTTGCCGGACGCGTGTATACAGGCCACTTTATTAGCGAATTCTGGGGCCACAGAGGATATTTTAAAGCACCACGGCAAATGGAAAAGTGCAACAGTTGCCGAATGATAAGTTGAGAACTCCATCAACAACAAAAAATCAATAGCAGATACAATTTTTGTGCATAAAAATAGACCAATATCACCGCTGACCGATGGGACTGCATCATCTTCCTTGAATCGAGATCCTGACCCATTATTCACTTCTGTCTGTTCAAGTTCTACTAGTTCATCTATTTCTGATATTAATAATAGTGTATTCAGTTTAATTTACTGCAATAATGTGAACATCACAACGAATAAAGATTAATATTACTATGGTACGTCTTTATTTGAACTTTAAATCCCTTGGGATTTTAACGGTCACTTTATATCTCTTGGGTCTAAAAGTAACACTTTAGTTTCTAACATGTGAGACTAAGATGGCCACTTCAGTCTCGGAGTTGCAAAAATGTATTTTTTGATCTGTCGCGTTGCCATTATTCGACAAAAGCCTTCGGGCTCTTGTATGTATTGCGTGGCAACAAGTTTTTTAAAATCTGTCGAATTATTTTCAATTTATTCTCACTCTCTTGTGATATTCCTACGGAAAATATTATCAGCTGAGAATGTGGTTATTTCCATAAAAGAATCGGCCGAATGCGTAGTCTTGGGAAAAAAAGAATGTTCTTTAAAAATGAATATATGAACTTGCCACTCAGACCTATTAATAAACTTCGATATCCATTCTATAGACAGTTGGTATGGAGGTAGTTTTATGTTTTCGAGAGAAGTTTTCACGACCTCAATAGAAAGCCAAATCTCTGTGTGATTTGACAAAGATTTATAGTCTGACTCATTTTTAGATTTTTTTCCACCGCAATGTCCATTAAGGTCGGACAAGATAGTCTGAATTTAAATGATCACATATTTGTAAGGAAGACATCGCACAGTGGTAAAAGTTGATGTAATAAATTAGATCATTATAAAATATTTATTCATTTATTACGAGTATGCTGTGAAAAATAACCACTGAATATTTATGTAGAACGAATAATTCTATTTTAAGATATTTGTTGCGTTGAAAACCAATAGGTGTCGGTAAATTGTTTGTTATCAGCCGATATTTGTTGCGTTTTTTTTTCAGAGAAAAAAAACAAGTATCGCCACCAGGTATAATGAAAAAGATATAAAAGTACATACACTAAAGGCAGCGCCAGACATGCGGCCTTCGGCGAGTACCGAGCGACTGCTCGCAGAGTGGCAAGTAGTTGAGTTACTCGGCAAGGTGTGCGCGGAGTAATCACCAAATGACAAGCACCTAAACCAGATATTCTTTCATACAGCGTTGCTGAAAAGTCTCGTACCAAAGGACTATCATTGAAATGAATGAAGGAAAAATTATATCATTCTAGACTTTACCAGGATCTCTTGCCAATACACTTGTAGAATAAAACTTCTTGAGTTTTATTTTCGTCAGTTTCACTGTTCGGTGTCTACCAGACCTTGGAAAATCCTTTACACTACTAGTTTCTTTGAATTTGTTATTGATCTCGTCACATTTGAATCGCTAAAAAGATGAGCTGCTTTGTCATTGGAATGTTTGTGATCATCATATCCACCTAACTTAAAGATTTGATTAGATGTTTTCTCGATAAACGTGCTATTATTTTAATTTTCTTTTAAACTTCGTGCTAATTTGGAATTAGTAACAGTTTTAAGAATTTTTACGTAAATAATGATGTAGTTGATGTTTTTAATGCCTACCATTGTTTTTTTATAACATTAGTACAGAACAACTTAAATTAAAGTAATTCAACTGACATCTTGTATCAAAGTGATACAATGCTATTATTTTTGTGAAGAGAAAAAATAAGCTCCTTTACAATAAGCCACGCGACCTCTGTTTTTAAAAAAAATCAAGAAGGTGGCCTCACGCTAAGCTGTTACGTAAAAAACATTTGACATCTGTTCTAAAATATACAGAATAATGTCCCATTTATCATCCTAGGATTTCATAACTTCATTCATTCGTTTCAAACATAATTCATTGGTAGCAGAATCTCCAGCAACTCTTTATTATGAACTACAAATTAGGGCGACAAGCTGTATGTGTGTGAATACTTTTTCTTCCAAAAAATAGCTTTGAGCTTGTTTGATTGTTTTTACTTTTCTTCTTTAAATGGGCACGTGGCGTTATCTTAAATTTCCAATGAAGTATTCGATGTTGACATTCTAAAACTCAAGTGTCTACCTCTTAAAAAGCAGCTATGCTCTTGAAGCAGGATGAGGTTATGACGTGAAAAGAAAATTAATTATTCTGCTCACCTTAAATATTATCGGCAAAAAGGAAATAATAAAGGAAAGCATTTCCTAATAGCAATTAGTAGTAACTTTAAGAACATATTTATCTCCACCTAACCTTGGAATATTATCGACAGAATAATATTTCTACAGCATGCTCTTTTCCAAGACGAATGATCATAAAATGCTATTTATCATTACGATGTGCCACTAACAGATGAATGGTTATTTTTGGTGTCACGTGTATAGGCAAATTAAATGGATGCTGAAACAACGTCTAGATAACTAGGAGATAGATTTCAGCTACAATGTAAATGGAAAAGCAATATTAAGAGTTACATCCGTCTCGTGCATATTTGTAATAAGAAACGCCATATTTAATTATATATACACTGGTGTATTTTGAAAATTATGTACAATAAATGGCATTTCTTCAATATATTTGATTTTTGTAAAGTATAAGCCTGAACAGTTTTGGGAGTAGAAGCCAAGATATATTTTCAACTTAATTATACAATATTGTTTGATGAAAGCACTGCAACTAGTGTATTTTTTCCATCTATATGCTACGTAGATGGAGGTGCTGAGGAAGATGATCGCGTGGGTGAGAGCAGGTGGGACGGAGGTGGCAATTTATACAGATAGGGAAATGGAAAAGGAAGTCAGGAATGAGGCGGTAATCCTGAAGGATATTGGAGAAGTCAATGATGAGGAGATAGAAAGGATTAAGAAGGGTTTGAGGGAGATGGAAGGAAAGTGGGTGGATAGACTTAGAGTCTCAAGGAACAGGGAGGTGGTTATAGAGGCAAAGAAAGGGGTTGAGGTCAGGGGAATTCTGAGGGATGTGGAAAGGGTAACAGGAGCTAGGGCGGTGGAAGCGGAAAGGACAACAAAAACCATTAAGATGTTGGGGATAGACCCGTGGATTGAAGATGAAGTGGCGAGGAAGAAAATAGAGGAATTAATTGGGGGAGGGGCAAGGGTGATGAAAGTGGTGAGGGAGAGGAACGGCATGAAAATGGCGGTAGTGAGGATGGAATGTGAGAAAGCTGAAGCTTTACTAGGAAAGCGGTAGATTAAGCTGGACTTAAATAGGGTAAATATTATAGAGGGGAGAGAGGAGGGCAGATGTTTTGGATGTGGAGTGAAGGGCCACCAGGTTGCGGGATGTAAGGCAAGGAGAGTGGAGAAAATTAGGGAATGCTGGCTATGTAAAAGCGTGGGGCACATGGCCAGGGACTGTCGGCAAGCTTTCCTTTGTAGGGTATGTGGGGAAAGGGGACACAAGCCAGGGGAGGCAGATTGTAGTAGGGGAAGGAGGGAGGTTGATGTGGACGGAGATGGAAGGGATGGGGGGTAACCTCTGGACCCCTCAGAGGGGACGAGTCTGGGCAAGTAGGAGGAAGGAGAGGGCAGACCGCGGAAAGTAAAAATGTTAAGGATGGATGGAGGGTGTTACAGATGAATCTGGTGGAGAGCATAATTGGGAAGGAGAAGGCATATGAGAGGTAGGAGTGATAGAAGGGAGTAGATGACGGAGAGTGTGTGAGGGACCGCCGCCCGCCTTGAAGTATGCTAGGGTAGTAATTCCGAGGCGGGAATAACGGCGAGCTTAAGGTGAGTTTGGTTGCTAGGCATTCCCTTGGGGATGAGTCCAACACTGTCTGGGTACTGGTTAGGACCTATTCGAACATGAGTTTCCCATCTCAGCCCGAAAAAAAAATGCTACACTTATATTGCGTATTGATCCGTCTTCCTGTGGTAAGCTACTCATTCAACCCGGATCACATGTTGATCTCGAATCAGTTTTCTTACAGCATTGACGATTTCCTGGATGTCTGCTGTTGTTGGTGAATCTGTTCTTAGATAGTCGCTAAGATTAATCCGTTCACATTCCAATTCTCTTTTTGTTGAGAGCATTGTCGAAATTTTTTTAGGCCCAATTCCATTTTTCGACTGACTCATCAACTTCAGTTAAGGTACAGCTTTGCACTTAAAAGACATCCCACGTAGTAACATTATTATTTGTTTGAAATAGATAGACAATTCAGATTGTCAGAAAGTATGAAGCTGCTAGACAGATATAATTCATAATTCAATGTACAGTTCCTCACAAAGTAGTTTTTCACTGGTAAGGAGTATTATTTTAAAAAGATCCTACTGTTATATTCCACGTAGTAGCACGTGCAAATATATTTTTCAATCTCTAATGCTTCCAGCGGTACTTGGAACAGTCAGAGGAATTGCTTTCTCGCGACTTCCGTGCTCAGAACCTTCTTGTTGGAAATGAAAAGCTTTTTAATTCTATTATCGTTCCATGAAGTGAGTGCCAAGATAGCGATTCATTTACATTCTACCGAATGTCCTATAATAAATAGTCGTTATCTCACGACGTTTGCTTTTTTGTAGAAAGCGAAAATATTTTTTGTAAGACTAGTGGAACGGTCCATATTTCAAAACAAAATTGGAGCAGTGGCGGCTTGTGGTAAAAATTCTAAGATGGGTTGTCTCCCATGGATATTATCGTCCTTCCTTTGCCGTCTGTGTTGAAATATTGGAGCAATTGTCAATTGCAAAACAAGAAAAATAAGAGTCTCATACTAAGCACTACTTCGATAAAAAAATTATTTATAGTTTATTCGACGTTATTTTCGGTTCGCAAAATATTAGAGTCTTAAGACACTATTTTTCTATCAGGTGCTCACACTTAGAGTTGCATCTTAGATCAGCTGGAAAATTAATAAGCCCACCCAACATTCCCAAATTCTCAGGAATATCTCTCTCATTTTATCTACTGACACCAATTCAAAAGCTCCACAAAATCAATATTTTTGATAAAATATATCGATTCTTCGACACGTTTTCATTATGTTTCTGTATATTGATGAACCAATCAGTCGAATCTCATTAAGCTATAATATTACTTGACTCTAGTATTGCATATAATTATGAAGATGACTTCTAGAATTTTCGTGTCGTTAGGTTCATTCGTTATTCCACTGGTGGATAAAACTCACGCCCGCAGTTTTTTTTATCATTATGACAATGCGAATGCCTCAAAAAATATATTATAAATTTCATATTTCATGAAAGAAAATATCTTAGTTCATTGAAATATTTTTTTCCACCTAGCTATGAAGTTGACAATTATTGCTTCTTCTAGCCAACTGAGAAGTTCTCTATTAGTGGTTAATAATTTTCTTTAATATTAACCTAGGTCAAAAATGGACAAATTCAAATATTTTGAGAATTCAGGGATAGTAGTTTAACAAAAACACCATGGTGGTGAAGACATTTATAAGCCTCGTACCTTATTCCGCTAGGGACAAAGACACTCGCGAAATAATTTTGATACTCGGTCAATAATAATAGTCTTCACAACTTTGGTGTATAATATACTATTGTGAGTTCTGCAGAGCGTATCTACTAGCCGCCACTGAATTGGAATGCTAGACCAATAGTAGAAATTGCGGACAATACTTAATCTGAGGGGATTCTAAATATAAGAAGAAATGCTCATTGATTAAATTAAATAATCCTATAAAATCTAGCAAACATATTTATTACCATCAAATCCCTAAAAAAAAGGAATTGACAATCAACATGAGTGAAAATACAAATATCCTTTTTAAAAATTTTATTACATAATTGACCTCCCATTTAAAATTTCATCATCGATCTCCCACAATATACACATTTTCAAAAATAAAATGTACATTCCAAAAAGTTTCATCGAAATCACGCCGATAGTAAATGAGAATAAATTAAAATAAATGAGATAAGTTAACCCAATTTGAAAATAAAATCGTACGTCAATAACATGCATTGATCAAAATCACATAGCACGGTTAATGCAGTTCTCACTTCAACGAATCTCAATTGGAAAATGGTACAGCTCACACAAATGGAACTTTTCACCTCAACTAACATTCTTGTTCGATAATAATTTTAGTTTGGAAAGTAACCGATTCGATTAAACAAGTTTAAGTTCAATTGTTTCAATTTGGAAACGCTCGATTGCCTAGAGCTCGACTAGGTAAACTATTCCCTGATATATTAGCCAATAAAGGAAAAAGGAAGGACCCAACGTGACCTAACTAACTACAGCATGACAGTGATGGCTATTGGTTGAACAACCGTAAGGTGGGTAAAATTATAGTGAGTATAAAGAGAAACGAGCCGTATTTTATCCCATTTTGTTCCATTCCAATTCAGATCCATTCATTTTTGTAAAATATATTTGTGAAAGTATACTACATCCATTTTTTATCACACACCAACATATAACAAAATGAAGTCCTCATTGGAAGCATACTGAATTTCGAAATATTTCGAAAAAGTCTTTATTAAATGTTAATTTATCGGCAATAAATTTAGAGACCTTCTAGCCACATCCATTAAATCTGACTTTTTTTCATGCCAACTGTCCTTGAAAGGCACATCAGAAACCATGGAATTGTCCTGAGTAAGCAATCCCTAGAACAGGATTAATTTTGATGTGAACATTTTCAAATTGTTATAAACCAGGAAAGGACGTTTTGCTGAGACATTGTAAACTATACTGGGTAGTGAAGAAAATTGTTGATACTATTTAATTTTGATAAAGGCCAATGATTATTATAATGATGGATAGTTGTTGAACAACTATTAATACACTGAGCTCTTGTATAATTAGTAGTAAGAGATTGCTTTGAAAATTTTAAGAAATAGTCAAGAGGAACCTTACTGCTAGTTACAGGACATACTGGTTGAGACGAAGAAAATGAAGTAGCAGATGAAGCAGCAAAAAGAGAAGCTGGAACATCCTTTTTGGGACCGGAAGCCTTTTACGGTATCAGCAAGAAATAGGCATAGCAAAAACAAAGATCAGTCCATTGGAAAGATCTTGTAAGTCTGTTGTAAAATTCCTATCCTCCTCAGCCTTCAGTGGGCGTGTCCAAACAACTTTGACAAACAATCGATGACACCTAGTATCATTTTATGATTTCTATTTTGATGGGTAGAATACACCCCACAGCGCACTATTTGTTAGCTAATTTTCATAGCCCTCTTTTGACGAACGCCACTTTTGTTCCAGAGTCCCGTTTGCTTTCTACTTAATAGTAATGCTCATTGTTTTTTTTACAGTGAGAGCATGTTTTGTTTTAAGGGACTTCGTAACAAATTTGATTTGAAACTACACGATTGTTTAACTATGCCAAAAATAACAATCATTCAATTACGAATAAAATGAGTGCCAAAAAGATTTCGATTATCGAAAAGGGAATTGAGATAATGGTATAGCTTGAAAAATGAGGTAGTTTAAAGTCAAATAATTTAAATTTTATGTGAGCTTGCTTATATAACTTTTGGTCGTAATAAAATTATTCACAGAATCAGCGCTAGTATATCTTTTCTTATTGAATGCGTTATCTCAGTCTTATTGCAAATGATTGCCATTGTTAGTGGTGAATTGCCGTTTTTTATTTCGGGACCTCTCCTTGATTTCACATATTTTTACATCAATATACATTTCGCTACTGACTCAAAATACCGCAAGAATGATTTCTGAAAAGAAAATGTATGATAGTTTATTCGATTTTTTTTTAAATTGTATTTTCAAAATATAAAATGGATTATTGCTCGCACGTATATGTGAGTGGCTAACATGCAATATGAGCCATAAAAAAGAAGTAGGGTATATAATAAAATAAGGAAATATATAAATACAAATAAACAGTATCACAAAACATCGTAAACACCATACATAGGTGGAAGTATTACGTAGTTTCTGGAATTGATTCATTGTTTGAAAACAAATGATCGAAGTTTCATTGCTACCCCCATTCTAGTAAGCACTATGAAATCTAAATATGATAAAATCAAGCTCAAGTCATTCGAGAGTCCTCGAAGTTTAATAAAAATACCTCCAAAGCTTTTATACAACAGGCCGACTAGAAAAATGTGCTTAAGGTTTTCTGGAACGGAAAGATTGCAGATTAAACACGTCGTATTTATTTCTATATTGTCAGCAAATTCGCAGGAACCAAACTATTTTAAATCGCAATTCTGATACGAGGTTTTGCCCTGTTAAAGTACTTCTCGTGTACTTCTAAATTTAGGTTTTTCATAGTGATTGAATGCAGATGATATTATGGAAAAAAATGTATTTTTATGTTAGAAATGGCATATTATTTAGCAAGAGCTGTTTGCCCGATGAAAATGGCTATTATCAAAGGGATTGTGAGAGACGTTACCAACAAAGAAGATACTAAAATTCTTGCGAACATTCCTAACGATAATCCTCTGGACAGCCTTACTCTTTTTAATGATCCTGAATTTATTCAGCTTGCTCAAAATCAATTTGTTGGAAAACGTATTTTGAAAACCAATGAACTCGATAATATAGAATTGAATAAATTAACAGTAGAAATCACTAAAGGTGAAGTTGAAGATGGAGAATATAGTGAAGTTGTAACAAATTATTTCTTCAATGATGCGTAAAGTAAGAAATTTGTGTGCCTTCAATTGTAAATACTGAGCAAAATCCAATCAACGAAATTCGAAGAACATTATTAATTTAATTTTAATTCAATTCAAGACTTTGAAGAGTCCTTTGACAATAAGCAACCGATTCCGAAGATTTCTGATACTGAGAATGAATCAGGGAATATTTCTTCTTCAGGTGAAGGAAATGGGGAAAAGCAGCAATGATATTTATAAAGGAGACTCAGAGGAAAACATAAACAGATCAAGAGAAAGGAAGGGATTAACCAGGACGCTTATTCTTATCGATAGAACATAGTTTAGAGAAGTGAGTATTCTATTATCACACGAGTAGGAACGTTCCTTGCTCTCTTGAAATTTCGAACCACATTCTGGACCATGCGAAATACTTGGACATTGTTGCCGTATGTTATTAACGAATTGAAATGTATGTGGTAGACCATTTGCTCAAATAGTAGTTTAAGAGTAACAAGAAAACGTCACATCTTGATAGATGACATTTTATATTTCAATCTTAGTGATGAAACTTCCAAATCATAGATATAATATAAAATAAAAATGGACCGAAAACCTTTAATCAATTCCGCGCACGAAGATGTACTAGTGCAGTTCATGAAGGAACATGAAGATTTGCAAACGGGCCGGTTTACAAATGGCTTCACATTTAAAAAGGCCCTAACACTTTGGGAAGAACTGGCCAATATTCTAAATAGCATACCAAATGGTGCTCAAAAAGAATGGCGGCAGTGGAGAAAAGTAACTTAAATTATTTCAACTTTGTCAATTGTTTACTTATATATAACTTGACAAGACTTGAATAAAAAATACCAAATCAAAAGCTGTGGCTGCTAAAAGGTATGCCATTGGCACAGGGGTGGTGAACCAGCGAAGTATTTTTCAGCTATAGACTCTTAAATTTTGGAAATTATGAACCCAATACAAGTTGAAGTATAAATAAAAGTATCTTACTTTTGATTCATGACATATCAATGTAAAATACATAATGCGAATGCGATTCGCATGAAAATATTCGATTCATGTGCTTCAAAGCAGGAGAACAAAATTGCTCCTCTTCTACCAAAATTTCATAGGAAGAATACAGCGTATAAAATTTCAATGGAACAATGGCGGATTTTCTCGTAGGAACGCTTACATCTCTTGGTTGAGAATAAGCACACTAAGATAAAAGAGCCAAGTAAAAGAAGAGACGTCTGCTGGGTGAGGACTATGAAAAAAAGGTGGATGGAAAGTCCAATTATAACCATAATGGAAAGCCAAGACAATTAGATGCAAGAAGTAGCTCCCAGAAATGACAAAAGACAATGCTCCGAATTTTCTGAACAAAGTAGGAAAGATATTCTTAATAATTTTTGGAAAAAGATGACATCTTGGGTTGGCAGAAAGTCGTTCGTTAGAATTTGGTTGATGTTGTTCAGAACATGAGACAAACAGAAATTCCAAAAGGTCGACAACCATACATTTTCTTAAATACAAATCCAGAAGATTTCCGGCAAATGTATAGTAGTAACTAGCGTGGTCCCTTGTTAAATATTGATATCATGAACTTGACAGTCTGTTATCTGATTTTGAGATATCTGTGGGCAAAATACGTGATTTATGAATACAATAATCAATTGAAAAACAATATTGTTCAGTCATATATTTTAATAATTTTATTATCCAGCTGTTCTAAAGGTTTTTAATGACGCGAATGAATAAGTAGTGTGCAAGTGGTTTTTCGACATTGTAGTATTAACCCTTCCACAGTCTTTACTGTGAAACTCGCAAAATTTTCTCTACCTGTGACAACTGCAACTGCAACTGCCTTCCAAATTCTGTGTAGTTCGGTCTATAAACTGATAATACTTAAACAGAAATTAAAATTTCAATCATCTGTCGTTAACAATATTATTTGAAACACTTGCTATCACGTCTCCAAGCGTTTCTGGATGAAATACTCCTGCGTACACCCTATCCTTAAAGAGACACTTTATAAGCTGATAAATATCCTGCGATGCATCTAAATTCTAAAATGTCACTTGATACTTGATAATATCAAAGTGTATCATCCTCTCTTCAAGCGTTTATACTTCCCATCTCAGCAGACCGTACAAAATCTCTTCAATCTAATCCATCACAAACATCTATTCTCAAGTTCTCACACTAAAAAGTATCCTTTAGATTTATAATTCACTTGTCATTAGATAGGTATATGTTCTTATTAAACTGCTATTGATCATTAACCCAGTCAGACTCTATTCGGAATTTGGACGGCATGGGAATGTTGCAGTTTATTGTTTATGTCAGAGGTCGTTCACAGAATAATGTGAGTTTCAGTGGCAACTTATCACTGGTGTCCACCAGCAATCTGGTACGATCCGCATGAGTATGTTTTGTGGGAATATGAATGTCCTGTATATCGGGAGAGGCTTTTGACCATCAGCTGTATATATGTAATCATTGATCTGGCGAAAACCACACATTAAAAAGTTTGGGTTACAGGTTTTACAGATCCTACGCCAGGTCCACAGGGATAGCAACGATTCAATGTAAGGAAATAGTAACCTTCTTACCGGAAAGGACCCCGCGCTTTTCTTATGACAAAGTGGCGTTCCGTCAAATGTTATAAATTTAGGATATGATGTTGTACTCGACTTCTTGACCAAAAGTGTCCATGGGACCAATTCAATCCTATGAATAGTTTCCGATATACAGGGTATTAAAGTTGAAAAATCTTTGTTTTTCGTGACCACGTAATTTAATCATTAACAAATAAATATGCATTTTTAATTGATAATACCATTGATATGTTCTAGTTCATCGTAAACTTACACATACATAGTTCAAAATGTCAACATATACAGGGTGGGACTCAATTATACAAGGACGAATTTTTGAAATTCTAAGAAATTCTTATATTAAATGAAATCAAGGTCAGAAATATAAAGTTACTTTATATTCAATGTTCTGGCAACAAATATTCTAGTTCTAGAGGTATTCCATACAGAGTGATTCTTAATGCAACCTGAAATTAGTTTTTTTCGATATGAAATGAATAAGTTACACCATGTATTTTAAAATTAGTTTTTGATGTTTAAACCGTATTGGTTACCTAGATATTAGTAGTTTCCCTGAAATACAGGGTGATTTGCACATACATCTTGTTATTAAACCGACGAAAATTAGAGAAAATACACTTTTTCTGAATCACCCTGTATTTTATAATTAGATCCGTCAAAGTGTTTAATTTATTTTGTTTTGTAATGAGCTTAAAATAGTAAATGAGCTGAGAAGATTTCATAATCTTACTATCTAACCAGTTTTTCATAAACAGGGTCCTGAGGGTGGAAGAGGTATCGATTAAAGTTAACTTTATAGAAAAACCAGGTTTTCATGATTCGATAATTGCTCTGTTCTGTCGGCTCTGTCAACAATTTGGCATTTATAACCTCAATTGATTATATTGTGAATATTTTGATTGCTTTTACTTTGTTTTCTTTGAATTTTGCAATGTTAACAAACGATATCCAAGATATTTTTGAGGAATTTTCAACCGACGATGAAGATGATGCCATGAATATTATTGAAAGCCCTCGGCAACAAAGGATATTTAGAAATCGGCTGGCTTCACTTTGTGGAACGAAACAGAACTACACTAATGATAGAAGAGATTCAATTTCCTCATTGGAAAAGTTTATGGCTCGTCTATCCATTCAGACAGGAACAAATAAAATAAAAATTCGACACTGGGAACGAAATAACAAATACACTAAACAGACATATCGAAACTAAACCATAAAACTAAAGTCAAAATGCTAAAACTGTAGGCAATAGAGAATATTTCTCTACGCTCCTATTCTTCTTTTTATTTTTCTATTTTTTTTTGAAAATGAAACTTTTATTATTATTAATTCACTGTAGTACATGCATCTTTTTATCAATGGTTCGGTACACTTCGGTATGTATCCATAAATAAAAATGTGATTATAATTTCGTTCACTATCCCTATTCTGCTGAGTACTCTACCCTCGGGACCCTGTTTCTGAACAACTGGTCATAGTAAGATTATGAAATCTTCTCAGCTCATTTACTATTTAAGCTCATTACAAAACAAAATAAATTAAACATTTTGACGGATCTAATTATAAAATACAGGGTGATTCAGAAAAAGTGTATTTTCTCTAATTTTTGTCGGTTTAATAACAAGATGTAAGTGCAAATCACCCTGTATTTTAAGAAAAGTACTAATATCTAGGTAACCAATACGTTTTAAACATTAAAAATTAATTTAAAAAAACATGATGTAACTTATTTATTTCATATCGAAAAAAACGAATTTCAGGTTGCATTGAGAATCACCCTGTATGGAATAACTCTAGAGCTAGTATATTTGATACCAGAACATTGAATATGAAGTAACTTTTTATTTTGACCTTGTTTTCATTCAATATAAGAATCTTAGAATTCCAAAAATTCGTCCCTGTATAATTGAGTCCCACCCTGTATATTTGGACATTTTGAATTATTTATGTGAAAGTTTACGATAAACTGAAACATATCAATGGTACTATCAACTAAAAATGCATATTTATTTGTTAATAATAAAATTACGTGGTCACGAAAAACAAGAATTTTTCAACTTTAATACCCTGTATATCGGAAACTAGTCATAGGATTGAATTGGTCCCATGGGCACTTTTGGTCAAGAAGTCGAGTACAACATCATATGCAAAATTTATAACATTTGACGGAACGCCACTTTGTCATAAGAAAAGCGCGGGGTCCTTTCATAAAAAATGTCGATATTCACGAGCGAATATTGGAAAAACGCTTTTTCCATCAATTGTCTGTTGTTCTGTCATTATGCCTTAGGCATTATTGTTTAAAAGAGTTTCCGAAGATATTTATCTGACAAATTCTCTTGACTGTAAAATGCTATTTTAATAGTATTGTTTCAAATAAAAAAAATACTTTAGAATTATAAACATTCAACGGAGACTAATTCCCAGCAGCAAACAAAAATAAAATATTTCTCAAATCACTACACACTTTACTTTTGAAATGTTGGATTTACATTTATTTCAGAGTTAATTACTTCATAGTATTAAAAACATTCCTTCTACTTCAATTCCAGTAGCTTGACCTTGAAAACAGCCACAACCTGACTCCCTCAACCATTTAATTTACTTAGAGAAACGCACCCCGAACTGTCGAGGTTTACCGACATGTTTTATTATTTCAATTTCTCTCCATCACTCACTTCATATTGGGGTACAAATAGCTGCAAATCTCGCTAGCCGGTTTGTTCTTTAGTTGAGAGCGGCCGTTTTATTGCATTATTAGAGAGGTACTATAAGCAGTGGCGGCTAGTACAAAAGCGCTGCAATGCTGCAGAGCTCCCAAAAAATCTTCTAATTGACAAAAATATTTCGTAAGGCATTCAGTCATAATGATAAAAAGCTGCGAGCGCAAGCCACAGCTTAAATAACAAACCAAATGCGTAACTAAAGTCTACCAGTGGAATAACAAACCTATTTTGCGCGATCGTTGATATTTTATACATATTATGTACTTATATTGAAAAATTCTTAGCCTACTATAGAACCAAACAAAATTTCAATGTCAAAATATTTTATTACTCAATACATTTTTTACAGCGAACCTGCAATGTCTCTAGACCTTTCCAAAAAAAAAATGTTTCTTCTCGCTCTGCAAACCAGACCTCCACAGCTTCAATTACCTACTCGTTGGAATAAAATTTACGACCTTTTACATTTTTTTTCAGTTGAGGAAAGAGATGATAGTCGGACGGAGCCAAATCTGGTGAATAAGGGGGCTGTTCTAGTAATTCAAACCCTAATTCACGATTTTTTTGCATGTCAACATGAGATTTGTGCGCAGGGGCGTTGTCCTGCAAAAACAAAACACCTTTGGATAGCTTTCCGCGTCTTTTCTTTCCCCTTTTTTTTTACCGTAGAGGGGTCAGTAATGTCGAATTAATAGTACTTTCCGGTTATTGTTCTACCCTTATCCAAAAAAATCAATCATGATCACTCCATGGCAATCCCAAAAAACTGAAGCAAGAACTTTTCCAGCAGATTTTCGGACACGAAACTTCTTAGGTCTTGGAGATATGGAACATCCGCTGTACGGATTTGTAGATTTGTGTGCTTTATAAGGTTCTCCCTGCATATTTTTGGGTGGCGATGGAGCTTGGACTGAAATAGGAGTCACGGATCTAGAGCATTCGAGTTTAAGAATAAAAAGACACGAACATTTTAAAAGCCATCTTCATAATTGTCTCTAGTTTGAGTTACTAGGGTCAACTAATGTTATGGCTCAATTAGATTCGGCTTATTGGTTGAATGTACATAAATGTAATGGAAACGTATCGAAGAATCGATATATTCTATAAAAAAATTATTAATTATATTTAACTTCGTGTAGATTTGAATTGGCTTTCCGGGAACGTAATAAAAGCGATACTAAATAGACAATTTTAATGACAAAGTGATTACAATATTTGCGAACCGAAAAGAACGTAGAATAAACTTGATATATAAGGAATAATTTGTTAGAAAAGTTGTGCCCAGAGACCCAGAGACTTTTTTTGCGAACCGAAAATAAAGTCGAATGGACTTTACTTATAAGAAATAATGTTTTGTTAGCGAAGTAGTGCTTAGTGCATGACTCTTATTTTGCTTGAGTGGCAATTAAAATCCATTGAAACTAAACTCCAGGCTGGTTAGTTACTTCATTCAAAATTTTGTGGAACAATTTTAAATTTTTCTGACAAAAACGAGAATTTCAGACTTGAAATTGTTATGATTTTTTTAAATATATCAATGAGTTTATTGTAGTTTTACAAATATTAAAATTTCTAATTCTATTGAAATTTGTCTGAATAGGTACTCCTTTTAACTTAATCAAATCTCGATAAGCCTAGTATTACATATCCTTTTTAAAGTAAGCTGAATCGTAAATATTCGGCTTGAACGAAACAAAAGAAAGAGAAATTGGAAACGTTGAAGATTCTCGAACTAAGTCCCAATAACCTCATTTAAAAACCAAGAGGAGTAATTTGAATTTAAGTTGGCAATTCTGTTGACGTCTGATTGGTCAGATTCCGCCCAGTTTCACACAACACTTTCTAATATTGACATCAGCTGATAATTTTGAATTTTGATAGTTCTGACAGATAGATGTAGGTACTTAATTTGTCATTGCATCCGCTCTTGTTATTTCATTATTTTCACTTAGTTTCGTTGCAACTGTTCCTTTAAAAACAGTAAGCATTTGAATTAAATATTTGCAATTATGGATCCTTCTACTTAGATTACCAGCTCCTCGCTTAGTCCGGTGAAACAATATAAATGGTGAACTTATAGGTCATTTAGGACCTTCAAAAATCAAATACACTCCTATTGTATCTACAATTTCTCTAGCAATTGATAAGATTATTACTTTTATATTAAAATAGTATTGAATGTTCATCATTTTGGTGTAGAAGAGTCAACGGTTCATGAACTATTGAAGGAATACCGAGGTAGAGAAACAAAATACAGTGCAGAATAGTATATTAAGTATTAAAAACGGTAAGGGTTGTTTACCGGTCGACAGCAATATTTGGTTAACCAATTTTGCTGGAGACCGGTATTATCCTTAACGTTCCTTTTTTTTTTGGGTTTGTGTGGTAACAAAAATTTTCTACAAGACGATACCGGTCTGATATTATGGCGAGGGTCGCCTACCGACTAAAAAAACTTCCACACTCTTTACACGGAGCGTACTGGAACCGCCTTCGCATTACTTCAGCACGTTACGGTGGTCTCCTAACTAGTCGGGTTTTCTCTCTCTTCCTTTTCTTTTGTCTCGATTATAGACCTAATCACTTTGTATCCATTCTGCCATCCTTGCTCTGACCCTACCAGACTTTCAATCATATTGGTTCGATTGAAAGGTTTCCCTTCTGCTGTTTCAAATTCAGCTCTTGCTTCTGCCCACTTTTGGCAATGAAATAGGGTATGTTCGGCATCATATAACAGTGAGCAATACACACATAGGTCGTTTGCCTTCTTCTGTCTATCATATAAATACTTTTTAAAGCATCTGTGTCCCGATAAGGATTGGGTGATAAAGTAGTCCACTTCACCGTAACCTCTTTCAACCCATGTTTTGATGTTTGGGATTAGCCTGTATGTCCATCTGTCTTGCCATTCGGTAAGCAGATTTTCTCTTGCATTTGAACCCAGCGTTCCATTATATTTTTCGCACCTTTCCTTTGCCATTAAGTCTATGGGTGGGACACCGGATATTACTCCAACTGCTTCTGCAGATACAGTCCTGTAGGCAGAGCATACTCTGATTAGCATAAATCTCTGTATTCTTGTTAGTTTTTGCCTGAGTTTCTGTCTGTTTGCTACTGCAGGATGCCAAACAGGTGCAGCATAGAGTAATTGCGAATGCACAACACTTGATAGTATACGGCGCTTTGAGGATGTAGCACCACCCATATTCGGAAGCAGTCTCGACAGCGCACTGACGGTCTTCTCAGCTTTTTCTATAGTCTTGCTTATATGCATAGAGATTGTCACTTTTGTGTCTAACCACACTCCCAGGTATTTAGCGGAGTTCTTTGGAAGAATAGGGACTCCTTTCACTGTGAATTGGATTGGCGATATTTTCCTCTTTTTCGTGAGGAGCACGGCCTCAGTCTTCTCCGGTGCCATTTCCAAATTTCTGCTTTTAAGCCAGTTGTCAATTTTCTGTAGGGCTATGTTCCCATTGTCCATTAGAATTTCCTCATGCTTGGCTGTAACGACAAGCGCTACATCATCCGCAAACCCTATTAATTCGGTTCCTTTGGGCAGCTCCATTTCGAAGAGGTCATTTTATAGCACATTCCACAAGGTTGGTCCCAGTACTGACCCCTGCGGAACGCTACTATTTACCATCCTTGCTCTCTGCTCACCGTCAGCTTCCAGAATTATTTGTCTTCCACTTAGGTACGATGCTATGATGCTGATTAAGGCTTCGTTGATTTTTCTACGTCTTAGTTCGTCTAGAATTATCTGCCAGGATGCGCTATTAAATGCGTTTCTTACATCTACTGCTATCGCTGCACATATTCTTCTGTGGGCTGGAGAGTACGATTCAGCTTTCTTGGCAATTTTTATAAGTTGCAGTTGTCTCCCTTCTCTAAACCCTTACTGTCTCTTAGAGAGTCCTCCCGTTCTCTCTATCTCTTCTTTAAGCCTTAACAATATTAGATGCTCAAACATTTTACCTTCTACATCCAAGAGGCATATTGGTCGATAGGACGATGGGCTATCAAGCGGTTTGTCTCCTTTTCTGAACAGGACGAGTTTGGCGCGTTTCCATTGTTCAGGAAACTCTGCCTTCCCAGCCAATGCATTCTTGTACATCTTTGGAACGTATGTTGTCTTGTGGAGAGTAACGAACTAGGTTGTGTTCACTGGTTTCTAAGTCTAACACGTCGGTAATTGATTTACTTACCGTTCAGACGTCGGTAAGTGAATAACTTACCGACGTCCTAGCCCTACACATACATTTAAGTGGTCCTAAATAATATACAAATTTAATTCAACTGTGTTATCCTTTGAATAAATGTACTATTTGTTTATTATATGCATTGTTACACATTTGGAAATACAGTGCTTTTCAGATAAATGTATCCACCTTTAATAACTTTTGTAATACTGGTATTTAGAAAAAATCCAAAACACGTCAATTTATGTTGGAAGGGGCAAGCATTATGGCTTATTTAAACTTACTGGAAAAGCCACCCCCTCACCCCTAGCAGCATCCCCTTTATTTTTTCAAATTACTTTTCATATTTTTTATGTAAAATTTGGATACTCCTCTTTGAGCTGATTTCAAAAATCTATAATACTTGTAGGTTAAAGTGGTTAGTTTATGAGATAAACAATTTTTCTTTTAAGAGCACAAATTTCACTTATTATTTACTTTAACCTTATTTGCCAGTACTAAAATGGGTTGTACAACAGTTCAAACTCTTTAATCTTTTTAACTGTGCTATTTATTCTACTTAAAAAATCCAAACAACAAAAAACTCTCCTTTTTATTAAAGTTTGACATTGTCAACTAGAATTTGTAGTCACTATTGATAGTGTAATTTGATACATTATTTATTTTGTTTCTCTGAAATGGTTTACTCTTTGCAATAAAGAATTGAAATTGTAGGTTTATACTACCAAAATAATAATTGTGCAAGAGCTGCTGCTAGAATATTTAACGAATTACATGACGGAAGACATGCAACTCATAAGTATGTAATTCAACTGATGGAGAAATTTACCACAACAGGGTCTGTTTGCAATAAAGTGCATAAGCGAGAGGGACTCGTAAATAACGAAGCAATCCAAGTGGCAATCTTAGGGCAAGTCAGCTTAGAGGCTCAACAACCCCAATCGTTGTCAACAATAAGTAGAGCGATCGGTGTTTCATCTTCTACAGTTTTCCGAGTTCTACATAAATTCAAGTACCACCCATACAAAGTTAAGTTGGTGCACGAGTTGAATGAAGATGATTTTGATCGTCGTCTAGAGTTTTGCGAATCAATGACGCAAATTATCAATAACAATCCACAATTGTTAAACAATATTTGCTTTTCTGATGAATGCTCATTTTCATTAAATGGCTTAGTAAGTAGGCATAATTGTAGATATTGGGCTGAAAGTGATTCACATATTATGCGTGAATTCCATACACAACATCCCCAAAAGTTAAACGTTTGGTGTGGTATCCTAGGTGACCACATTGTCGGACCTTTCTTCATCAACGGAAATTTAAATGGTGAATCATATCTTGAGTTACTCAGGGAAGGGGTTGACCCACGTATTACAACAATAATAGAAAATGATGATAACCTTTCCGAAGATTTACTGGTATTTCAACAAGACGGAGCTCCCCCACACTATGCTATGCCTGTCCGACAATTTTTAAACGAAACATTCCCCGCTCGTTGGATAGGTAGAAGGGGGCAGATGATGGAGTGGCCACCTAGGTCACCGGATTTAACACCCCTAGACTTCTTTTTATGGGGGTATTTAAAAACAAAAGTTTATGCTACCCAACCAGATTTTCTGGATGATTTACGAGAGAGGATAGAAAATGAATGTCGACAATTAAATCCAGCTGTATTAAGCAATGTCAGAGAGGCATTTCAAAATAGATTATACCATTGTATGGAAGTGAATGGTACTCATTTTGAACACTTATTGTAACTTCATAATAAATAGCACAGTTAAAAAGATTAAAGAGTTTGAACTGTTGTACAACCCATTTTAGTACAGGCAAATAAGGTGAAAGTAAATAATAAGTAAAATTTGTGCTCTTAAAAGAAAAATTGTTCATCTCATAAAATAACCACTTTAACCTACAAGTATTATACATTTTTGAAATCAGCTCAAAGAGGAGTATCCAAATTTTACATAAAAAATATGAAAAGTAATTTAAAAATTAAAAAAAAAATAGACAGGAATGCATATATTATAACTGAATTGAAACAGGAAAATCATAAGCTGAAAGAAATAATCGCCGAGCAAGAAGAAAGATTAGACTACATAGAAAGGGAAATAAGGCGCAATAACATAGTAATTCAAGGAATTGAAGATAAGGAGAATGAGAGCCAACAAGACATAAAGGAAACAGTACAAAAAATAATGAGAAAAATAGAGGTAGAAGTAGACCCAGAAAAAGATTTGATAGAATTCAGCAGGATTGGAACTTTTAGAAGAAACAAAAATAGACCAATCATAGTTAAAATCAAAAAATGGAGCAAAAAATTAGAAATTATGAAACAAGGTAAAAAGCTAAAAGGTACCAATATTTGGATTAATGACGACTACTCGAAAAAAGTCCAAAGAGAAAGAAAAATTTTACTGCCTCAAGTAAAAATAGCCAGAGAACAAGGACACAATGCAGTACTTAAGTTTAATGAACTAATTATAAACAACAGAATTTATGGAGCAGTTGAATTTGAGGATGAAAAGCTAAAAGAAAATGATGATAAGAAACGTACAGCAACCGATCGTTCGCCGGAACATGGAGGAGGCAACAAAGAGAAGAAGTCAAAAAACTAGTAGCTAAGAAAATGCGATATATACAAATGAAGACAATGCAATGGATAATGAGTAAGGGTAAAAATAAGAAAAGTAAACGCAAGAGTTTAGTGAGAATGGCAACGTGGAATATCAGAACAATGCTGACAATGGGAAAAATGGAGGAAATTGCAAAAGAGATGTTAGAATATAAAATAGACATATTGGCACTTCAAGAAATACGCTGGAAAGGTGAAGGACAAATAAATAAAGAAGAATATATATTTTTTATGGAGGGGAAGACAGTCGAGGAAAGAACGGCACAGGATTTATGATAAGCAAAAGAATAAGAAGTAAAATACTAGATTACACAGTTATAAGCGGTAGAATATCAAATAATTAATGGTTATGCACCGACGGAAGAAGCAAAAGATGAAGACAAAGATGAATTTTACGAGAAATTGGTAAAGACATGTGAGGAAACAGCAAGATATGATGCAGTAATAATTATTGGAGATATGAATGCCAAAATAGGAAAAGAAGACTACTTAAATAATGTTGCAGGGAAGCACACTATACATGATATATCTAACGATAATGGACGGCGACTATGTAATTTAGCTGAGGAGCTCAACATGTATATTAGCAGCACTAGTTTCAAGCATAAGAAAGAACATAAAATTACATGGATTATACCTGGGACTACTACGGGGAACCAGATAGATCATGTTCTAATAGCAAAAAGAAGATCAAAGATGATACAGGATGTAAGATCATACAGAGGAACAAGTGTTGATACTGATCATCAATTAGTAATTGTCAAAATGCAAATGAGAATTGTAAATATAGTAAATAGGGCAATAAAATGTAGGAAATGGAACGTGCAGAAATTAAAAAGAAGTAAAAATGAATATGAGGAAGAAGTAAAGAAACAACTACAAAAGACCAAAGAACAAGATAATATCGATGAGCAATGGAAGGAAATAAAAAGAAGTATAATAACGGCAGCAGAGGAAGTCGTTGGTACAAAAGATACAAGACAGAATAATGAATGGTTTGATCAAGAATGTAAAATAAAGATAAAAGACAAAAAAGAAGCCAGACTGAAATGGCTGCGAAATAAGCAACAAAATTTTTATGATGAATACAGAGAAATAAGAAAAGAGAGCACAAAGTTGATAAAGGTAAAGAGAATAAAATGGTTAAATGAAAGCATGGACATATTAGGGAATGATAATAAAAATAATGTAAAATTATATCAATATATAAAGAAACAAAATAGAAAACCAACTACAATAAATATCAAAGAAAAAGAGTGGAGTCAATATTTCAAGAATTTATTAACGGAAGAAGATGGGGAGTATGAAGAAGATGATATGACTGATAATGATACAGGGATAGAATACGAAGAAAAACCGACCGAAGAGGAATGTAACAACATAATTAATAAATTGAAATACAACAAAGCAGGAGGGACAGACGAAATAATAAATGAACTGATAAAATATGGAGAAGATGACCTAAGACATAAAATATTTAAAATCATGGAAAGAATATGGGAATCAGAAACAATGCCGAAAGAATGGTCTACGGGTATGATTATACCAATAATGAAGAAAGGAAATCGTAATATTTGTAGCAATTATAGAGGAATTAGTTTACTCAACAGTGTATATAAAATACTAACAACGATAATAAATGAAAGACCAAAAAAGGTAATCGAATCAAAAATAGGGGAGTACCAAAAAGGTTTTCGGAAAGGAAAATCAACAGTAGATGCCATACATACTATAAATCAGGTAATTTAAAAATGTTATGAACACAATGTTGGAGTCCAAATGCTATTTATTGACTTCAAGCAAGCTTTCGACAGCCTGAAACGGAGGACAATCATAAAGGATATGGAACAATTAAATGTACCTCAAAAGATCATACGGTTGGTGAAAATGACGATGAAATATTCTAGGGCAAGAGTAATGACAAGGAAAGGTCCATCGGAGGAATTTGAAATAAATGCTGGAGTAAGGCAAGGAGATGGGTTGTCAGCGGTATTATTTAACATAGCAGTGGATGGCATAATTAAGACTTGTAATATCAGTGGAAGCATAATTAATAAATCAAAACAAATAGTGGCATATGCTGATGATTTAACCATAATAGCTAGAGACCGAAAGAGTCTTGAAGAAACATTGGAGAAAATTGTAAAGGAGGTGGGAAAAAGAGGACTAAGAATAAATCAGGAGAAAACAAAATATATGGAAATGAAAAGAAAGAAGGAAGTCTACCAACCAGAAACAGTAAAGTTAAATGAATTCAGTTTTGAAAGTTGAAGTTGAAGTTGAAGTATCTGGGAACAATTATTAGTAACAAAAACGACACAAAAATCGAGATAAGGCAAAGAATTCAAGCGGGGTATAGAGCATATAATAAATTTAAAAACATCATGCAAAGTAAGAGAATAAGCCGAGCAACAAAATTAAGAGTCTACAGGACGGCGATAAAACCGGTGGTTACATATGCGGCAGAAACTATTAGATTGACAAATGAGGACGAAGAGCAACTAAGGATATATGAAAGAAGAATAATTAGAAAAATTTATGGACCAGTCAAACTAGGGTATAACGAGTACCGTAGACTTATGAATTATGAAATTAGAAATATATTAGAAAATGAGGACATAGTAAACACAATTAAATCAAAAAGGATTCGTTGGTATGGACATGTTAAAAGAATGGAGAAAGGACAGGAGGTGAGGAGAATTACAGAATGGAGACCGAATGAGGAAAGATTACCAGGAAGACCAAAAATTAGATGGGAAGATCAGGTTGTGAAAGATATAAAAATTTTAGGAGTACAAGGCGGGGAGAGATAGATGCTGGACAGAAAGAAGTGGAGAACAATTGTTGAAACTGCAAAAACCTCTAATAAATTGTAGATAAACAGCAAGGAAAACGTGGGCTGACCCCCCACAAGACACAGGGTCAACAGAGCTCAATTTGAGCGGCTACAACTCCAACCGGAGTGTATAGCCTTGTATATATATATATATAATTTAAAAAAATAAAGGGGATGCTGCTAGGGGTGAGGGGGTAGCTTTTCCAGTAAGTTTAAATAAGCCATAATGCTTGCCCCTTCCAACATAAATTGACGTGTTTTTGGATTTTTTCTAAATACCAGTATTACAAAAGTTATTAAAGGTGGATGCTTTTATCTGAAAAGCACTGTATATCTCTAGTCCATGGAGGTTATAAGCTATCGAAGGTTTAAAAAATATAGAGAAGAATTGTGAGAGTATAGTGAAAATTATAAGCATTTGAATTAAATATTTGCAATTATGGATCCTTCTACTTAGATTACCAGCTCCTCGCTTAGTCCGGTGAAACAATATAAATGGTGAACTTATAGGTCATTTAGGACCTTCAAAAATCAAATACACTCTTATTGTATCTACAATTTCTCTAGCAATTGATAAGATTATTACTTTTATATTAAAATAGTATTGAATGCTCATCATTTTGGTGTAGAAGAGTCAACGGTTCATGAACTATTGAAGGAATACCGAGGTAGAGGAACAAAATACAGTGCATAATAGTATATTAAGTATTAAAAACGGTAAGGGTTGTTTACCGGTCGACAGCAATATTTGGATGAATGGTGAATCATATCTTGAGTTACTCAGGGAAGGGGTTGACCCACGTATTACAACAATAATAGAAAATGATGATAACCTTTCCGAAGATTTACTGGTATTTCAACAAGACGGAGCTCCCCCACACTATGCTATGCCTGTCCGACAATTTTTGAACAAAATAATTTAAAAAAATAACTATTGACTTCCTTCTTATCGCATTCAGCTAAATAAAAACAGATATAATAGAGTGATGAGTATGTTCTAATCTATACGAAACGTTGTCTTACATGTGACAGAATACCCGTCTGTTTAATGTTTAACATCTAAATAATCTCCTAGACAGACGAAAAATCGACTTATGACTATGCGTGGCTGATTTCTTTATCAATCAAGGTATATTTAATAGGTTTGGAACACGACTGTTGACGACTTTTTCGGAACACACTCTTTAGTAATTAATCTGGTAACTTCTAGTGGTGTGAGTAAGGCTTTCCAAATTACTCCTCCTGGTTATTATGGACATGATTAATGAGAAGCGTTTGTTATATCAAGTCAAATTTTTCCACAGACATCAACAGAGGGTTCCACAGACATCAACAGAGGGGCGTTGAATTTCTAAATAAAATACTATAATAAATTGAGATCTGAAATTTGACAAAAATACATAATAAAAGACGACATCCCAAAACTTAATGAGCCAACTTAAATAGATGGGTGATTACGCTAGTTACACCAAAGTGAACTAGAATTTATTCCACTTGCTCGAATCTGTGTAGAAGTTTTCCCAACTATTCCATGACGGAAATTTTTATGCACTGCACTCTTTGAATATAGATCGTGGAATTTCCTTTTCAAAAATCCTAATTCGTTTGGAGTATAAAAAAACACGCATTCAAAAGTAAATTATCAGATAAACACGTACACACGAACCAAACAATAGGTAGAAGGCTGACCAAAATTCATAGTATCAGAAAAGATTGACTGCAATTTGAAAATAAGAAGTACGCAAAGAAAAATATGTACATATTTTTCGCATAAGAACTGTATGTTTTTATAAATTTTTGGTTATCATAATACACAGTTATATTCATCCATGATTTTCAAAATACAGACTTGAATCCGCTACCTATACTAACGATGGATCTGGAAAGTGTAGCTATACTGAAGTAACATTCACTAGTAGTTCCTTTAAAACTATATCCTGGAGGAATTTTGGGATAATCGCATGCTTAAGCGTAGGTACTTGATGGTGTTTCGGTCCTTCTTTTCGCTAGTTCATCTGTTATTCCATTTATTTCCATTCCAGGGTGTGCTGGAACCAACAGTGAGGTCAGGATGTTGTTTCCCACTAGGACACTAACACACCATTACCATCGCCACTGATTACCAAGTGACCTAAAGGCTAGTTTTCTGAATAAAGATAATATTTCCTAGGATAGCGTCAACACCTTTAGAAACAAATCCATTTTTGTGAACTACAAAAAATACAACTGATGAGCGGTCAACAATGTGTGGGTGATACATACAGTTTCAGTTGAAGGATGAGAGAATTCGTAGCTAATTATTTATAGATCTTTCCATGTGCGTACCTAATATGAGTTTAAGAGTAAATCGTTTTGATTCACAATGTGTACAATTCTGATTTGTTTAAAACATTTATTTCATCTGTATGTTCCTTGTGGTATATTATTCATTCTTTTTTTAATTTATTGGGAAATTAAACCACAATAAAGAATTTAAAAATATTGTGGTTTAATTTCACAAGAAATTAAAAAAAGAATTTATTTCATTCTCATCCCATGTTACTCTATCGTAAAAACTTTATTTTTAGTCTGTTGACAATGGAAATACTTTAAACTCGTCCTTATAGGGCGTGAAGCTACCTACTCGACATAGAAATAGATAAAAAAAAGGTAGAACGTGCAGCGGGACACACGGTAGGAACTTTAGTTCCTTTTAACCTTCCGTTACACGCGCGCGGACTCTCAGTCCTGTCGAATTCAAATTTAGCCTCCGTTTCGAAACGCGCGCTTTCCGGGAGCTGTCGATTTCGGTAGCTTTCAGGAGTGGACTGAGATAGATCAGTATCGTGTGTGCGTTTGGAAGCTTCACGTGTTACTGAGTAATAAGTGATTGCGGACCGTGAATCCTACGCGTGTAAATCTGTCCCAAAAAGTGATTTCAACAATTTCTTTTTTCTACTACCGTGTGTAAAGTACGTACTTTAGACACATTTTCGAGTGCGTAAAACTTTATTTTACGCACTAGTGCGTAAAGAGTTTTACTTTACGCACTAGTGCGTAAAGAAAAAATTCCAATATGTATGTAGTTATAGATATCTAGTCTTATAAAAATATAGGTATAATAAACGGATATTGAATCTAAGTTTTTTTCATAAATTGGAGATAGAAACCTATAGAATTCGGTAAAGTAACCTAATAATTATTGTTAAATAATTATTGAGTACTGGAAATAATACGGTAAATAGGTATAAGTTGGCGGTGAGAGACTGACATTTCTTTGTGAATTGAATCTGACATTTAAAATTTAAATTGAGATCTTCCGACTATACCTAGAGTAAGCAATTGTATTTTATATTTAGGAATTGAATATTTTTAGAAAACTATGATGTTATTTTAGATTATTATAAAAAGACTCTTCTAAAGAAAAATTTAACTTACTTTACGCACTAGTGCGTAAAGTATGTTTCTTTACGCACTAGTGCGTAAAGAAAATTACTATTGAACTTTTGTATTTTAATTAAATATTCGCTAGTAGAAAAAATATTGTATGCAATTCGTGTGTAAAGACCTTTTTTTCGACTCATGTGATTGTCGCATTCGCCTGCGGCTCATGCGACAATATTCACATTCGTCAAAAAAAAGGCTACTTTACACACTAGTTACATAAATAACTATTTTTGACGTTTATTCGACAAGGAAAAGTAAGATTTCAATTGTTTTATCAAATTTTTTGCAAATGAGTTAATCATCGTGAAAGAAAAGTGTTAGTTGATTTTAAAATTATAAAAAATAATTTATTTTTCAGGATGTCTTATGAAAAAGAGCAAGAATATCTACAAAAGTTACTGGAGGAAACAATGTTAGAAGATGACGACGTAGGAATTGAGTACGATGACGAGGACGATGATACAGAGGAAAATCATTTGGAAGAAAGACCGGACGATTCAGCTTCAGAACAGGATATTTCAGACACTGAACAAGAACCATCATCGACATTAGACGGTCCATTTTTTTTTGGGAAAAGATAAAACCACCAAATGGAGAAAACATCAGCCACCAAAAAATGTTAGGACAAGGGCCGAAAATTTCATAAAACACCTACCTGGGCCAAAAGCTGCCACCAAAAATTTGACGGATCCGCTTGATATCTGGAAATTCTTTTTTACTGATGAAATTTTGAATACCATTGTAGAGCATACAAATCAACATATTCGTGCAGAAGCAGCAAATTTTTCTCGTGAAATAGATTGTTCTTTCACAAATATTTCTGAGATACAAGCAATAATTGGATTACTCTATATGGCTGGAGTCCTCAAATCAAGCCGGTTACACGTGTGAGAGTTATTCAGTACTCAAGGAACTGGTGTGGAAATATTTCGTTTAGTTATGTCGATAAACAGATTTCAGTTTCTTCTTAGACATTTGAGGATCGATGATGCTGAAACAAGGGATGACCGAAAAAAACTAAATAAGTTGGCCCCTATTAGGGATATGTTTGATGTTTTTGTAAAGAAGTGCAAATACGCGTATTCTTTCCATTATGTAACAATTGATGAGAAACTAGAGGCTTTTCGAAGGCGCTGTGCATTCAGACAATACATTCCCAACAAACCCAACAAGTATGGAATAAAGATCTATGCCTTAGTAGACTCAAAGAGGTATTTTGTAAGTAATCTGGAAGTTTATTTCGGTAAGCAGCCAGAAGGTCCTTACGTAGTTAGCAATGCAGCAAATGCAGTAGTTGAGAGACTATGTGAATTTATAAATGGTTCTGGAAGAAACGTGACCACTGACAACTGGTTTACTAGTATTCCATTAATGGAGTCCCTTCGATCTAAAAAACTGACCCTTTTGGGCACAATACGCAAGAACAAAAGAGAGTTGCCAGAAGAGTTTTCTCGCCAGTAAAATCACGGCCAGTTCAGTCGAGTATGTTTGGTTTTCGTGAACATGTAACTCTAGTATCCCACAAACCTAAACCCAATAAAAATGTATTACTGGTATCAAGCCTACATCATGATGATAACATTGATGAGACAACAGGAAAACCAGAAATAATAATGGATTAAAATAATACAAAAGGTGGCGTTGACACCGTTGACAAACTTTGTGCAGC
>CAJUYH010002925.1:36275-49930 GCA_910591685.1 Galerucella tenella
ATTGTACATCTTTAGAACGTATGTTGTCTTGTGGAGAGTAACGAACTAGGTTGTGTTCACTGGTTTCTAAGTCTAACACGGCGGTAAGTGATTTACTTACCGTTCAGACGTCGGTAAGTGAATAACTTACCGACGTCCTAGCCCTACACATACATTTAAGTGGTCCTAAATAATATACAAATTCAATTCAACTGTGTTATCCTTTGAATAAATGTACTATTTGTTTATTATATGCATTGTTACACATTTGGAAATATATCTCTAGTCTATGGAGGTTATAAGCTATCGAAGGTTTGAAAAATATAGAGAAGAATTGTGAGAGTATAGTGAAAATTATAAAATAATTTAAAAAACTAACTATTGACTTCCTTCTTATCGCATTCAGTTATTTGCTAAATAAAAACAGCTATATTAGAGTGATGAGTATGTTCTAATCTATACGAAACAGGACAACGTTTTACATGTGACAGAATACCCGTCTGTTTAATGTTTAACATCTAAATAATTTACTAGACAGACGAAAAATCGACTTATGACTATGCGTGGCTGATTTTTTAATCAATAAAGGTATATTTAATAGGTTTGGAACACGACTGTTGACTACTTTTTCGGAACACACTCTTTAGTAATTAATCTGGTAACTTCTAGTGGTGTGAGTAAGGCTTTCCAAATTACTCCTCCTGGTTACTATGGCCATGATTAATGGGAAACGTTTGTTATATCAAGTCAAATTTTTCCACAGACATCAACAGAGGGTTCCACAGACATCAATAGAGGGGGTTGTATTTCTAAATAAAATACTATAATAAATTGAGATCTGAAATTTGACAAAAATACATAATAAAAGACGACATTCCAAAACTTAATGAGCCAACTCAAATAGATGGGTGATTATGCTAGTTACACCAAAGTGAACTAGAATTTATTCCACTTGCTCGAATCTGTGTAGAAGTTTTCCCAACTGTTCAATGTCGTAAATTTTTTATGCACTGCACTCTTTGAATATAGATCGTGGAATTTCCTTTTCAAAAATCCTAATTCGTTTGGAGTATAAAAAACACGCATTCAAAAGTAAATTACCAGCATAAACACGTACACACGAACCAAACAATAGGTAGAAGGCTGACCAAAATTCATAGTATCAGAAAAGATTGAGTTCAATTTGAAAATAAGAAGTACGCAAAGAAAAATATGTATATATTTTTCGCATAAGAACTGTATGTTTCTGGTTATCATAATACACAGTTATAGTTAAAATAATACCCTTTTTGGTGTGCGTCATCGATTGTGACGTATATCCGGGTTTTCGGCATGTCGTTTATTTTATTTGCTATTTTGACATATAGCTAACCTTAAATATGATGAATACGATCATCAGGATTGTATTTAGCCAAATTCGAAAAGGCTATGCAATTAATAATTACCAGCTCTTTTTTCTAACTCAAAATACTTGAGAACATTCAAAATACTGATGTTTTTCCGTGTATTCATGCATTTTTCTTTAAATAAATCAATGAGATTAATATTCACTTTTCATAAATAATAATTGACCGTAAACAACAAAGTATCTACAGACCTGTCAAGAACTGTCAGTGTGACAGTAGAAAATGACGTAAGACTTATTGCCGCTACGAAAGTAACGCCTTCATAGTATTTTAAACTCTCGATTGATAGGTTGAGCTTGAGCGTAATCTAAACATCAACCAATAAAATTTTTGTAAGTCAAAGATTAGCGTTAACGTTTGTAATACGTTTAAACGGTTCATTATTGTGATATTATGATTAGGATTAATCACAGACCTCCCTTTTTTCCATTTCTTTCTACGTAATGTGTTAGAAAGACATTAACAATCGATGACGCACACCAAGAAGGGTTTTATTTTAACTATATATTCATCCATGATTTTAAAAATACAGACTTGAATCCGCTACCTATACTAACGATGGATCTCGAAAGTGTAGCTATACTGAAGTAACATTCACTAGTAGTTCCTTTGAAACTATATCCTGAAGGAATTTTGGGATAATCGCATGCTTAAGCGTACTTGATGGTGTTTCGGTCCTTATTTTCGCTAGTTCATCTGTTATTCCATTTATTTCCATTCCAGGGTGTGCTGGAACCAACAGTGAGGTCAGGATGTTGTTTCCCACTAGGACACTGAATTTTCTGGGACTCTCACACACCATTACCATCGCCACTGATTACTAAGTGACCTAAAGGCTAGTTTTCTGAATAAGGATAATATTTCCTAGGATAGCGTCAACACCTTTAGAAATAAAGCCATTTTTGTGAACTACAAAAGATACAACCGATTAACGGTCAACAATATGTGGGTGATACATACAGTTTCAGTTGAAGGATGAGAAAATTCGTAGCTAATTATTTATAGATCATTCCATGTGCGTACCTAATATGAGTTTAAGAGTAAATCGTTTTGATTCACAATGTGTACAATTCTGATTTGTTTAAAAAATTTATTTCATTTTCATCCCATGTTACTAGCTATCGTGAAAACTTTATTTTTAGTCTGTTGACAATGGAAATACTTTAAACTCGTCCTTATAGGGCGTGAAGCTACCTACCCGACAAAGAAATAGATAAAAAAAGGTAGAACGTGTCGCGGGACACACGGTAGGAACTTTAGTTCCTTTTAAGCGAAAATTATGTAATACATTTGACGTTATAGATAAACGATTTGCATATTCTTTAGTGGTCGAGTAGTAAGCATACCAGACTCTCACGAGGTAGACCCGGGTTCGATTCCCCGTGAGGAACTTTTTTTTATTGTTAATTTTATTTTTAAATTATTATTCTGCTTGATATTAATAACGACAACAGGTAGACGTTTGAAATATTTATCAGAATATTCATTTTTATAGATAATGGTACGGTACCCTTCATGAGGGAGTCCGACTGGCAACATCTACTTATAACAGCATCGTATATTTAAAAAGGGAAACCGTAGCATTATACCAATTGGACATTCAAGAACTGTACGTTTACCACAAAAAAATTGGTGGAAACATAAAATTGAATTGTTAAATTTTCAATTTGAAGTTATATTACAGTTTATAGAAATTTTTATTTTCTAGATTTTTTCTTAAGTGGGTCGTAGGAAAAATATGCTGTTCGACTCGTGTGGATTGTCCATATATATCGCACTTGAACGATTGAGCACTCCGCCTACGGCGTCGTGCTCAAACTTCGTCCTCGTGCGATATGGCCATCATATCCACACTAGTTGCACAATAAACTACTATTTCTTTCAAAACATGCCCTTTTACATTTAAAAACAACCTGCCAAATGTCAAATCAATTTATCCATCCATTTTAAAGTTATCGAATTAAAGCATTCAAGTTTTCGAAATTTCAACACCCTGTATTTCGAAAAGTAAATGTGCTAGACACCTTAATCGCGCAAAAAAAATTATGGAAATAATAGTAAAAATTTATCCGATCAAATTCAAGTAGATCACCAGCACTGCGAATACCAGCTTTGCATAGAATTTTAATATAGCATCGGTGGTTCAGTGGTAGAATGCTCGCATTCCACGCGGGCGGGCCGGGTTCGAATCCCGGCCGGAGCATATGAATCGCTGCTTCGTAAACGAGAGAGAGACTAAGGAGAGAGCACAAGCACGCAAGCAAGGCACATAACGAAGCAACGTAACATAATGTAGCGTAACGTAACGCGTAACGGTCAGATCTTTTGCGTCGTGACCCCTGGTCGCTCAAACATAACCTGAGGTAAAGAACTAAAGTTCCAAAAGGAATGCTGTTGATAATATTTTGATATCACTTGGCTGGTTCATCCTTTATTCGTTTTGCAAGGATCACGAGGTCTTAGAAATAGGGTTATTTTTTTACCATCTTAGTTCAGAGTTCTAAAAAATCTTGCAGAAGTAGTCATTGTTTAAAATTTCCATAACCTTCTAGACAAAAAAAACGTTTTAGTGTGCAGAGTATGGCACTTTGTGCTAACTCGTCGATAAACTTGTCAAGAAAAAAGTTATTTCTAACATATCCAAACAAATAAGCCTACAAGTTCTTCATTTTCATTTTCTTGTGAAAAGAAACAAAAATACGTGAGTCTAACATCGATGCGGTCGACATCCGTGAGAGGAATAAATTACTCCTTTCGGTATTACTGAAAATCCTCTGTCATCATTTTCGTCTCTAGGACAATGTCACCAGTTTACATATCCAATCATTTATTCGAGAAAGCTCAATTTTACCGAAGTCAAACAGAGCTTAAAACCCTTTCCATGTCGAACATTTTATACTTCCTGAATGAAATTATCCCAGTAGCAGTTTTTCCATCCAATGGTGAGGGGATTTTAATTAATAAAAACTGAAACACAGCAGTTCTAAGCATTCTTACAATATCTGTTTATAGTTCCAGCAGTCCCAAGACGTTCTCTGTTCATACAACATATATGAAAATTGGCAGATATAAACAGTCGGAACAGATGCTCATATTTTTTATAAAATGACTTTTTTCCACTACTAGGTGTGATGTTGACAATAGTTGCTTTTTCTAGCCAACTGAGAGGTTGAATTTCTTCATTAGTGGTTAATAATTTTTTCTATTAGGTTTGTTCGTAGAACAGTCAGAAACTATTACAAACTGTCAGAGGCATGCGCATTGAAAAAAGCGTTCGTAGAAACAATTTGACAGTTGGTGATTTAAAAATCCTCTGTTCGTAGAAATAAATTTGCGGTTTCATGTCAGTTGCCAACTATCAGAATAATTTGCTAACCAGGATCAAATTCTCAGTTTGAGCATGCGTAATGTGATGCTGTAGGAAGTGACTTATTTCCCCTATTCTTCTTTTGTGAAAAAACACGGCAATAGCTAATTGGAATAAGACCTAGGTAAAATCATTTGTATGTTGTAATACCGGACATTTAAAAAAATCTCTGGCTTCTTATTAGGATGGCCAAAGAATGACACACACATTACAAAATTATTCTTTTTCACATACATGACAATAATTCAAGCTCTTCTTCAAGTGAGGAAGAACTGTTTGTTCATTTTTATCAAAGACATCACTGTCATGATGACAAAATTTTTCATTTAATTTTCCACCCGTTCGTACAACAAAAATTGCCAATCGACTTACAACGAATCACAAACGGAATGTCAGAGCTTGACAAATTTCCAATCGATTGGAAATTCTTTCTACGAACAAACCTATCATTAACCTAGGTCAATAACTGACAAATTCAAATATTTTGAGAATTCAGAGATGTTAGTTCAACAAAAACTTGTGCAACATAATTTTGTATACCCAGGAGATTGTCTTTAACATATTTGCTGCTTGAAATTACCTATCAAAATAGAATTGTTTGGATAAGAATGTCATTGGTCTTAAATTTGGCTGGTAGTGGAAAAAATTGTATATACAGCATGGTGGTGAAGACATTTATGAGCCTCGCACCTTATTCCGCTCGTGGCGAAGCCACTTTTAACGTTATATTTGGCCACTATCATTGAAATATTTAATATATCTACCGGACGGCGAGTAGCCAGTCCTTTTTCCTCACCAACATGTGATCCTCGTCGAGAACCTGTAGCGCCGATCACCGCTGAAAGGCAAATTTTTACATTTAATGTGCGACGGACAATCTCCGTTGGTGAGGATCAGTATACACTGATATTGGTCAAATATTTCAATTCTTCTCTCCTATAGAAATAGAAATTAAGAACACACTATTAATATGTAAATTTTTCTCGAAGCGGAGCATGTGAATAGGAAAGGAATATACAACGTATGTCGATTGCTCATCGCATAGTTCAATTTAATAGCGAGTAGTAAGAATAAGCTTTCTTTCTCCTGTGAACCATGAACCAATAAGGTTAATTTTTAATTAATGGTGGGAGGTAAACCTCAAACTCTTTTTTTTCTAAAGTGCATTCAATGTGAATGCACTTAGTACCTGCGACTTTGTACCTGAGACTTCGTACCTGCCAATTTTCCGGACGAAGTAGTTTCTATGAGGTAGAGACATCTCAGACACGTAGGACCTGTCCGAAGGAAATAAGGAAAGTGAAACAACGTGCTTCAACAAACAACAATTTTTTTCTATTTCGTTGTGATATTAGTTTTAAAGTCATTATACAACTTGTAAATTTAACAACGTTGTTCATATTCCTTCCCTCCCATCATTTCCAGGTTTGTTGATAGAGAGTTGTGAGGTGAAAAACAAGTCGACTAATATTATTCAGGGTGGCGCTCACTTACCTTTCTTGATTAATTTTAATTACATTTCTTAACTTGATTTACTAACTCATTAAATTCATTTGGTTTCTCAACTTCATTTATTATCTCATTAACTTCAATATAACTTCAATAACTTAAATAAAGTAGGATTACCCGCGAACTGGTGAGACTACTCCCTGAATTGATATTTCTCCGAATTCACACCTGAGGTGCTCTCCACATTGAGTCGCCGTTGCAATTTATCTTGCCTTATTATTTTAAATAAATAGTAGGTAACAAAATTGGCACCGTTGTTAAATTTACAAGTTGTATAATGACTTTAAAACTAATATCACAGTGAAATAAAAAAAATTGTTGTTGTTTGTTGAAGCACGTTGTTTTACTTTCCTCATTTCCTTCGGACAGGTTCTACGTGTCTGAGATGTCTCTACCTCATAGAAACTACTTCGTCCGGAAAATTGGCAGGTACAAAGTCGCAGGTACTAAGTGCATTCACATTGAATGCACGTTAGAAAAAAAAGAGTTTAAGGTAAACCTCTCACCATTAATTGAAAATTAACCTTATTGGTTCATGGTTCACAGGAGAAAGAAAGCTTATTCTTACTACTCGCTATTAAATTGAACTATGCGATGAGCAATCGGCATACGTTGTATATCCCTTTCCTATTCACATGCTCCGCTTCGAGAAAGAATTTACATATTAATAGTGTGTTCTTAATTTCTATCTCTATAGGAGAGAAAAATATCAGTGTATCCCCACCAACGGAGATTATCCGTCGCACATTAAATGTGAAAATTTGCCTTTCAGCGGTGATCGGTGCAACAGGTTCTCGACGAGAATAACATGTTGGTAAGGAAAAAGGACTGGCTACTCGCCGTCCGGTAGATATAAATATTTCAATGATAGTGGCCAAATATAACGTTACACACTCTTGGATCTTGGGTATATCTTGTATATATCATTCAAAAACAAATTCAACGATACCACACTTGTCATCATTGAATGGGGTAAATTAAATAAACATCTGTATAAATTGTTTCATCAAAAAACGTAAAGTAGGGAATTGAAAATTACCAATAGTTGAATAAATTAAAGAAAAGGTTCAAATTGATAGCCATGTACAATGTTCAAATCGTATTAAAAGATTTCTTGTAAGTTCTGCTGTTATCAATTCGGGTGTTACGATCCGACAGTCTGTCTTATTTTATCCTTTCAATCATCTAAATCAATCGGGAGTGTAGCCTTTTAAGCCTTTTAGTTGACCCTAGGGAAAAAAACTGAGGGTGTTATATCTTGAGAACGGGGTGGCCACATAAACGCACCACTTCGACCAATCCATTTTTTAGGAAATGTGTTGGCCCAAAAAGGTGAGCTCCATCTTGCTGCCACCACATTGTTTGCCTTCCATGTAAGACAATATCTTCAACTTATTCTACTAGAGTATTTTGAAGAAAATCAAAGTATCTTCACCCCTTCATGAAAATAGAGGCCAATCAATTAAATTTTGAATAAACTGCACCAAACATTGATTCCCAATTTTGTTTGGAAATTGGTTTCCACTCTGGATTCTCCTGCGACCGATAATGACAATTATGGCGATTAACCCCACCATTATTGTTGAATCTACTTTCATCACTCCATAGTTTTTTTTTTTCAAAAAAAGAAGTGTCATCATTACCTTGTACTAACATTTCAGCAGGTAGCAGTATTCTCTTTTCAGGATCTTTAGGAAATAAACCTTGTGTTGCATATATTTATAATAATTGTATTTGTACTGAACTTCTTCTTTTGTAATTCTCGTTCAAGAAATCGTATTGAGGTGTGTGGATTTACCGGTAGATGTAGAATACCTTACTTCGTTGAATCTTTCCATAAATGTAATTAGCAAAAAACATGAATATAAGAAAATTATTGATAATTTTGTAGTTTTCATTTAATATATTGTGAAATTCTCTACATCTATGTTCTTTGTTCACATCAGATATTTTATGTTAATATCCATATTTCATAAACAATCTGACACCGCTGGAAATGTTCACAATGACGACGTGAACGAAACTTTATTTCGCATTTGCTATATATTAGAAGGAACATACAGAAAATAAGAAGAGTAGGTTTGAAACTACTAAAAATACAGTATAAACAAGTTTTTAAAAACTTCAACAAGTTATTTCTGTAGTCGGGATCATTTCAATATGTATAAAATATATGAATGAGGAGAAGAGTAATAGGTTCGTTCCAACCACCAGTTATTTACAGTAATATTACTAATACACATGCGCAGTTGAAAAAAATCGTTCCAACCACCTGAAATTACTGGTTCAGAACTCTCGATCACTAGAGTCTGTTCAGCCATCCTTTGCCGTTACGTCATAATGGGTGACGTATTCTGCTGTTTTACGTATGTCTTATATTATTTGAATGTTATTTTACACTTAACCTCAAAATTATAATCAATGACATATATATATATATATATATATATATATATGGACAAGTGTGAATTTAAGGACATTTTGTTTCTATACCTATGAGTTTGAGGACAAAAGCGTTCTTTGAGGACAGTCCTCAAACTTTGATTATATACGTAAATAAATGTTTGAGGACGTATTTATTTGGGGACATTTGTATTCAGTTTGAGGACTTCACTAGTTGGTTTCAAAACTTCACAAGTTAGTTTGAGGACATTATTGATCGGTTTGAGGACTTAATTGGTCAGTTCAAGGACATTATCTTTGGACAGTGGATCTTGGAATTTTGATTAAAATTTTACAAACCTAATATCTCCTCACTTCATATTTACGTTTTAGAAAGTAAAAAAACAACGTTTATAGTAAAAACTACTGAAACGAACAAAATTTCTTTCTTTGATCAGCATTAAGCAGGAGTCAATGGTTGTTACCAAAATAAATACTTGAAGCTTGGAGCTCAAAGTTAATTATTTACCAATGGATATCCATAAATAAAATCAATGCTAGGGGTGTAGGTACTTTAAAAAAAGCAAGATAACCAATAAACAAAAATGTTGTGGAAGGTGGGACTGGTGGACAACAAAAACCTGTGAGAATTGGGTTTTATAAAATACAAAGTGTGTTGAGATTAATGATTTAAAAAATGTACCTATTTTATGAATAATTGATTTTTTCAACAAAAATTGAATAATCTCTTTTCGATTAATCGAAAATAATCAATCACTCAATGAACCGGGATAATCGATTAATCAATTACAGTAAATAATCGATTTAGAATTTTTATCATCGCCCAGCCCTACTCACTACCACCTACCTTTTAAGTCTTTGAAACATACACAGTAAATTGTGATTGTTATAATTATTAAGACAAACAGCACCTACACACATTTAATATTTTGTTAAAACAAGAGTTGAATCCTTCTTAATGAATGATATACACACTCATTTCTCACACAATCACAAGCATTTAGACCTCACTCAACTTACGCATTTTGTTACTGAATGTTTGTACCCGGTAGAGGTGGACAAAATAATCGATTAATCGATATATTTATCAAATAGTGGATATTTATATTTTTCAAATAATCGATAGCCCATAATCGAATAACCGATCAGTCGATTAATCGATAACCCGACCAGGCAATTATTTCGCCCACCTCTAGTTACAAGGTACTCCTGTCAGATCAATAATAATTGAAAAGTTGACATTAAGACAATATTTGTTGAGTATTTTAAGTCTCAAAATTGCATACTAAATATTATTCTAAAATAATCAATTTAACGAGTAAAAAATTCATTTTCATACGATCACATGGGAAAGTGACATATAGGTATGTGTATTATGGACATTATGGTTCATAATTCACGACTAGAGATGAGGGTACAATATGAAATAAACTTTTAAATCTGTGTATTTTGTTCAGGAAATTTGTTTCTGAAATATATCGTATCGATAAAACATCGAAATATTTAGTATTGATACTTTTCATAACGACATTTTCTAGTATTAAGTATTTCAAAACAATATATTTATAACGGTACGTTGTATTGATACTTTCTACAGTATCGCCCATCTCTATATATGTCAAATTATTTAATTTTGACGTTAGTAATACCAAATTGTTACGAACTTGCTATATTACTGCAACGATGAATTCATTGAATTCGGATAGTGGAAATGAACGTTCTTGTACACCAACTGAAATAAAAAAAAGCGGCGAAATTAACGACTATAGGACTGCTGCCAGAAAAATCGAAAGATAACTATATGTTTACATATTATAACTTCATGAACTGGAGGTTATTTGACTTTTATTTAATAAAGAAATCAAGGGTCGTGGACAAAGTATAGTATTCTACTCGCAATTTATGGCCAATATTCACTCGGGTGATTTGCGCCCCTCGCCTGCGGCTCGGGACGCAAACGTCACCCAGCGTGAATAATGGCTATCATAAATTGCTCGTTTAATAATATACTATTCTATTTGACAAACAAACAATGCATAATTAGTTCAGTAATTATTGATATGGCCAATTGCGAATAACAAGTTCCGAGTAGAACTAAATTTTTATTTTAAGCTCCTATGATAACATTGATTAGTAATAGCATTGTCAAAAAAGGTAATAGCCTATAGGTAGTTAGTTCATTGTCCAAAAAAGAAATATTCTATATTAATCATTGGGAATAATTATTTAACACTTTTCCGTAGTTCTGGACTTGCGCAAGGTGGAATAAACGTTTAGATGGCGTTGGATGAAATATTTCACTTCGAATTTAAAAAATATGTCCGTTTATTTCAAGTGCTCATATTGCTATAGGCTAGATGTCGCTGACGACACTTTGTATCTGTGAGTCTGTTTTCTGAATCTACCTGCGAAACACATGAATTTGTTTGAAGGTCATGTGTAATAAATAGTGGCCAGTGGGTTAAAATTAAAAACACTACGAAAAAGCTTTAGCATCTAATTTATAAAGTAGTTGCGTAGTTTTTTAACTTTGTTGAATATTGGATATTTTTGCTGTTAATCTACCTACTTATTATAAATACTGTATTTTATTTGTAATAATCAATGTCTAGTTGAATTTCACTTCTCACAATCGTTAAAAAATATTCTCCCAAAACTTGAGTTCGAAGAGCGAACGAAATAAAATGATGAACGATGCGTTTTCTTTCAACATCTACCTATTCCAAAGATAATATAAATATACATATCTATTCAACAGTGACTTTACTCCCGCCTTCGGCGATGGCCTGCCTAGCGGAAAACTCAAATAATGACAAAAGCGATGTTGTCACTTTGTTTACAAAATAATAAAAATTCTTACAAAATGAAAAGAATTCTTACAAAATAAAAATAAAATTTGAGGCGTAAACAATACTGGTTGTTTCAAAGTAGCATCGTTTTGAAATTACATAGGTAGGTACCTATACACTGCAGAATTAGTTTAAAAAAGGTGATGAATTGTTTGAAGACTTAAACATTTAACAACTTTTTCTAGACTTCTCTTGGCTTCTAAGGGTTTCTTGAAATAGCTTTCATGTCAATTTTTTTTACTACGAGAGTCAGTAGTTTGGTTTAAGGAAGTAGATGGACCGGATTTTTTACTTTGCATATATTTTATTGGTGCTCCCTTTCTTTTCTAGAAAAATCAATATTATTATTTTTGTAGGTACATATCTACCTTCCTGGGATGCAGGTATGTGGGAAACTGGGGAAAGATTGGGATAGCTTCATATAGAGTAAGCGTGTACTCTTGCATCAGTTTTGTGAAACTAAACGTTCCCAAAAGTGTTTTGAGCAAAGTCTATCATTTTTATTTGGTTCCCAATCCTTAATTTTGTTGTTACTTATACCTAATTGGCGTTTTTCTACCTCTGTAGGTAACTGTAACAAAATATTATGCAACGATCATGTAATAACCATTACATGAGAGTTTCATACATTATTTTTTCTACGAAGAAATTTGATTTAAAAAAAGATAAAAATAAAATGTTCTACAGTTGTCAGAACCAAACATGAGCCCCGGAAAATATGCGAACTAAAATAAGGTCATCGCAAGCAGCCAATCAAGAGCCAATGTTAACGATTGTCCATTAGTAATTGTTAAATATAATCGGAATAATATGACCGAGTGATTTCATCAACATAAATCATTTTATTCATTCTGTATCAGTGTTGTCAATGCGAGGATGATTATCCGATTTTTAGACAATTTCACTAATTTGGATCCAATAGTTTTTCGAATATTTTGTAGAAGGGATATATAAAATGGGTATTGTTTTTGGGAATTTTCCATATTGACTGGGGTCGAAGACTTTATTTAGATAACCAATGTGTCCTTTTGACAATTTTGACAAATTCTGATAATTTGAATAGTAAGTTCTGGTAATTTTCATTTTTGCATCGGCAACACTGGACTATAACCAGTTCATATTTTGTTGCTTTCCATAGAAACTTGACCCTTCTTTTTCATGACATTAATACAGTCATGTAATTTGAAAATATAGACATTTAGGGCAAACGGTAGTTTTAGTTTTGGTCCAATATATTAATATTTAGAGTTACATTTAAAGCAAGTTTGACTCAGTTTACATATCTCTGAACAGTTGACATTCATGGTATCGATATTTGGTTATCAATTCAAAATATCGAATTGTTACTACAAAAATACAACTACAGCGACATGAACACGCCCACCAGGGCTCACGTTTGCTTCTGCCAACTGTATCTGTGACTCGAACCCGTTATCTACAGATCGAAAACAACCGTATACCACGCCATTCCTTACTGTGCCACGTGACCACGTTGGTTGATGAACTAATAGCATAAAGCGTATGTGTATATTACTTATACAAAATTAGTAGTTATTCTAAACGAAAATTAATAAGTTTAAATAATGTATTTACCTTGATCATCAAGTATTTTTGGTCTGGTGCTCGACATTTCTTTTAAAAACTAACACAAAAGATTCAAACTGTCATAAATCACACGAATCTCTTAGAAACTGTCAAACATTCTACAAAAACTATTGGTTCTGCATACTTGTGTATTTGAAAATATAGATTTCTATTGGTCAGTTTTTCAGTTTTATAATGAAAACCAGTGTTATAATGAGTATCATTATGAAACTGAAAATTTGCATTTAATTAAACTACTTATAGTATAGGAGTAGAAAAAATACTTAAAGAGGGTGAGTCACGAGGAACTATATATACTTCTACCATTAGTAGAGGCAAGTTAGGGGATTATCAAATGACCATTAAAGATGTCTTCTTGTTTTGATTATTAACATACAGGGTGAATTATGGATAGAAAAGAGATAAAAAAAACTTTGTAATAACCTAGTTTTCTGATTTGATTGAGGAAAAGTCATGTCTAATTTATCATAATCGGAATGAAATGGACAAGCCCAGGAAATGTTTATTCATAAATTAAGAAATAAAATAAATAACAAT
>CAJUYH010002926.1:0-13519 GCA_910591685.1 Galerucella tenella
AAAAAAAAAACATTAAGAGAAATTGCCAAAAACCAGTCAATTTCCGGAGGACAGGGATTTCAAAAATGTAACTGTAAAAGCAAATGTTTCACCAAAAAATGTAGATGTAAGTCGAGGAATATGTAATGTAATTCTAAGTACCATTCAAGCCTATCCTGTTCCAATAAGTAATATGTAGTAAAAGTAGGTACCTATAAGTTTTGATCCATAGGTATTAAACTTTAACCTATTAGCCTTTTGTTTTTTTTTTATATAAAATATAGCTATTTATTTTTTATTATTATAATTTTAGAGAACATATTTTATTATTCTGTATTACTTATGTAATAAAAATCACAGCTCAGTAACTATACGCACGTCTATGAATGAATGAATGCGACATAAATAATTGCTTACTGAACTTATTACCCGGATAATTTGCGAAAGAGCCGAGTGTTATCGGATATAACCGATCATATTGTCTAAATCGCGTTTTAACCGAATAATTTGCGAATATTTTTCAATTATTGTTACTTCTTCCGTAATAACCGGCTGTATTGGATAGTTCGCGTTTTAGCCGGTTAATTCGCGAATTAACTATTTTCTTGTATTAACCGTAACATATATATAATATAATAATAATCAGAAACAACCTGAGACTGAAAATCATAGATGAGTGGCAAAATACATGGAACAGCACTGATACGTTACTTCGTAGAGTAGAACCAATAGTTCAGATGAAATATGCTTCCACTGGATTATGTAGACTGGAAATAGTTAAAGCTTTCCGACTCCGCTCAGGGCACACTAGCCTCACACACCAACATCTCCTCAAGGGTGAACCAGCACCGATGTGTGATCACTGCGATTCAATCATCTCAGTGAGCCACATTATCAGTGAATGTCCTATGTTCAACGACCAAAGGCAGCGATATGGTTTAAACCCTGCTACTGAAGAAAACCTGAAAAAAGATACCATTGAGATTACATTAGGATTTATGAAAAGTATCAACCTGTTCGATAAAATCTAATTATGAAAACCAAAGACCTACTTCATCTGTGATATAGAATTTAGGAATTTACTTAGGTACCTGTGATATTTTAAGAGCAAATGACCATAGTAGTCGACGCTCTTGGGGAGGGGTTTTAGCTGGTATTATATCGTCAAGATAGGAGTCCAGCACTCTGTCCGTAAACTGGATTTCCCCTTCCTACAAAAAAAAAATAATAATAATAATAATAATAATAATAATAATAATTCACCTCCCACGTATCAGTTAAATGAGGTTACCTATACAAAATTTGGTGTGTACAAATGACATTTAAGTAGTTTTTTCAAACTTCACATTTCTGGTTGTTTTTTTTATCATTGTTTTGCTTTTCTCTTTCAGTTATCTCAAATTGTACTTTCCGCTGCTAAGTATTTTGATTTACTCCAAAGTTATACCTGAAAGAAGGCGATTATCTTCTAGTATGAACGTATACTTAGAACGAGATGCATCCTTACATTATCAATAAAATAAAATAGGCAATATTTGAATACAATTTCCACTATGAGATACATTGCAATAGAGCGGGCTGCAAGATCCCCGGAATTGATTCCCTTCGAGCTTAAAAATATCTGTAACATATAGTTTTTTTGATATCACAATTCCAATATCTACTCCGACAGCCAAGCAGCACTAAAGGCGATACGCTGATATGGGATAACGTCAAATCTGGTGTGGGAGTGTCGCAAGGCCCTCATCAGACTAGGTAGTCATAATAGAGTGACTGGGTACCAGGTCACCAAGGAATTAAGGGTAACAGAAAAGCCGATTAACTAGCCAAGCAGGGAGCAACGGAGGTCATGCTAGGACCATAACCTTCCTGTGGAATTGCTAAATGCCTAGCCGAGGGAAGCATCCATAAGTGGATAAACAACCAGGCGTTGCGCTGGTGGCATGGAGCCCCAGGACAAAGGCACGCCAAACTATTCCTTAAAAGCCCTTCGGCCAAACTGTCACACGACCTACTTTGTCAAAGTCGAGAAGCGACGAGGATTATGTTGGGAATGCTGACCGGAAATTGTAGGCTGAGAAAACATATGTACATAATTGGCCTAGCAGATGACATCCTATGTAGGTTTTGTGGGAAGAAGACGAAACCGCTGAGCACATACTCTGTGATTTCTAATGCCTAGGAGGGCTGCGGCTTCACTTATTCAGAGAAGAAAAACCGAGGGCAGAGGACTACGCAAGGGAGGCGGCATTAAGGCTTATAGGTCTAAGGAAAAAAATTAAGCTAGATATCGAGCTCTAAATATAGGGAGGACCACAATAGATCTGCTAAAGTCGCAGCGGGATGAAACAAAGAGCCACTCCAATTCTAATCGACTCTAGTCCATCTATCCAATCTAATTTGTGTATGTCCTAGGTTGGTGCTTTAAAAAGCCCGTATGTTACTTGGATGGACAATCAGATGAGCCCAGTTCTGTTATTTCGTGCAAATTTCATTCTTTTTCTACCGTGGTTATACATATTACTTATTATTTTGTTCGGGTTTTTGATGATAAAAATAACTCCACATTGAACACTTAAATTTGGAACCGTTTAAGTGGTGAGATATTCTGATAGTTAATGATTATTAGTTGAGAGTATACAAACTTCACGTGTACAAGTTGAGGTTTTGAAGTTAAGGTAGAATTCAAAGAAATAACTTTATATTTGTATACATAGTTTGGAATATTAACATATTCACATGTTTTTGGCCTTTTTTAGGTATTACTAATCATTATTAGACCATTATCAGGGTTGAGGCTACAACTAAGCTTCATTCATATCCTTTTTTTTCGTTTTTCTGTTCCGTTGCTAGGAAAAACCAGACCTGATAACACTTGTAGGTTTATAAACCAGTGGCGCCCACTAAATGAAAATATTATATGCGTACCTACTCCCCAACTGAGCTAGGCGGAGCATTTGGCTCGTGCTCCATCTCTGGTTTTCTTCCTTCAATAAAATAAAGCACGTAGCACAATTGAATCTCAATACTAGTATATTTTCTCGCAGATACTTATCGTAACAAAGGCAAGTTACATTTTGCTCCGAATTAAAAACGGAGTGGATATAAGAACGCTGGACTGGAGCTCGATAATACCTTATTGAAGGTAATCAAAAACTGCATGCAGCAGCACAATGGACGCCCAATTTATTTCCTCTCCATTATATTTCTGGTATCTTACCTTCGAGGCGTACTATTCGTTTAATTTATATCGTCATTACTAAGGTTTATAATTCTCCTATTGTATTTCTGTAAGTGAGTTCTGGGTTATTGTATTGGTGATGAAGCTGGGATCGATTTTCTCATTAAAAGAAAATAAAACTAAGTGGGTACACTGGGAAAATTTCAATATAAGAAGACGAAATTAAACGAAATAAAAACGTTCTTCCACGCCGAGCTATTAAATATACGACGAATTAAATATTCTTCAAGACAACACAAATGAAGCAATGAGATATTACTTATGAAAGTAATGAAATGTTACAGTACGAAATAAAGTTTGTAGGGTACTTAAAGGATTTGCCTTGAGCTTAAGTCCGAAAAATATCAATATTCCAAATTACTTATAACATTATTTGCAATTTACATCCATCATCATAATTATATTAACAGAGGAAAAAAATAGTCAATGTTCCTAGTGCTGGAACACTTCTTCAAAACTAACGAAGGAAGAAATGAACAATTTGAAACTACTTATATCTCAATGATAGTTTATAATAGAAAGTTAGTCCCTCTGTTACACTGTCAACCAGGCTATAGTACATTCAATAGCCTTCTTGGTGTGCATCGTCGTTTGTCATGTGTATCCGGGTTTTGGGTATGTCATTTATTTTATTTGCTATTTTGACATAGCTAACCTCTTAAATTTGATGAATAAAATCATCAGGATCGTATTCGGACAAATTCGAAAAGAGCAATTACCAGCTTCTTTTTCTAATTGAAAATACTTGAGAACTATCAAAATGCATATTATGTTTTCCGTGAGTCTAGGCATATTTTCGTATTATGTGAATAAATATAACAATAAGATTGATATTCACTTTTCATAAATAATAATTTACCGTAAACAACAAAGAACATAACTGACAAGAACTGACAGTGGGACATTGGAAAAAGACGTGAGACACATTGCCGCTACGAAAGATCCTCTTTTGGAAGATATAATTTCATACGAAAAATCTGCTTTGGTTTGTTTTTCAAGACACCGTCTTAAAAAACTAGGGCCCTTACTATAGGAGAACAACAAATCCAGTTTGTTGAAAAATTAAAATACTTGGGGATAATATTAGATGAAAAGTTTCTTTGGACCAGTCACATTCAGTATGCAAAAAAATGTGAGAAGGGAATTAACCTGCTCCGCAGTGTCAAGTCATTTTTGCTAAAGACTCTTGAGAAACTTCTCGACAGACATATTAGAGATGGTATAATGGCTACAAGACCAATACACCGAGATCAATATGCATACAGAGAGGGAAAATCAACCGAAACAGCATTACATCAACTCATAAAAAGGGCTGAATACGTGCTGGAAAACAAAGAGGTGCTGCTGGCAGCCTTTCTTGATATAGAAGGAGCTTTTGACAACACCTCCTATGAATCTATAGCTAAGGCGACGAGGAATTTAGAATTTACGAGCTGCAGGTGGATAGACTGCATGCTCAGAAGCAGGCTCATAGAATCAACTCTGATGGGGGAAACAATGGCCGTATCTGCAACCAGGGGCTGTCCGCAGGGGGGAGTACTATCCCCGCTGCTGTGGAACCTGGTCATGGACGGGCTCATCAGAACCCTACACAGAGGAGGATTCAACACCATAGGATATGCAGACGACCTGGTAATTCTATCCCAAGGTAAATACAACAGTACAACCAGAGACAGACTCCAGATGGCTTTAAATGTAGTAACAGGCTGGACTGTAGAAGAAGGGCTACGTATTAGCCCTTCGAAAACACAGATAATTGCGTTCACCAGAAGAAGGAAAAGGGAAGGACTTGGCCCTCTGACGCTTCAAGGTGAACCAATACGACTGTCGGATGAAGTAAAATATCTTGGGGTTATCCTAGACCCAGGCTTAACTTGGAACCGACACCTCCAGCACGTGATCAAGAAAGCGGAGGTGACCTTCATGGTTGCCAGACGTACTTACGGCATTAAATGGGGACTAAGACCCAGCATGATACACTGGCTATACAAAATGGTTGTCATTCCCAGGATAACATATGCATCTTTGTTATGGTGGCCAAAGACCAGACAATCCTGTGCTATGCTAAAACTAAGCAAGGTGCAAAGACTTGCATGCACTGGCATTACAGGGGCAATGAGGACTACTCCTACAGCGGCGCTGGAAACAATGCTAGACCTTCCTCCACTACATTATGTCATAATGTGTGAAGCAAGGGCAGCACTAACCCGACTGGAAAAAGCACTAGACCATGATGTGGCACATGGGAGAGGACACACAGAGATAAGGCAGGTGGGTGATGACATTTTCAAAATGCCAACAGACCAAATGACTACCAAATATATCTTTCGCAAGAACTTCGAGATTGTCATCAAAGATCGAAAGGAGCTTGAGGAAGAGAACGCACCACCACTTAGTAGAGCGAATGAACTGATCTGGTATACAGACAGATCTAAAAATGAACTCGGCACCGGAGCGGGCATATACAGCAAGACGAGCAAATATGAAGGAATCGTCTCGCTAGGAAAATACGCCTCTGTATTCCAAGCAGAGGTTTATGCAATACTTGCGTGTGCAAGGGCTAACAGTATGAGAGCCTACAACAACAGGCAGATCAGGATCTACAGCGACAGCCAAGCCGCCCTTAAAGCACTTCAGAGCTATAGGGTGACATCTCGGCTAGTATGGGAATGCGGCGAAGAACTTAGAAGACTGGCGACTCGGAACAGTGTAACACTGGAGTGGGTACCAGGTCATAAAGGAATCGCAGGCAATGAAAAAGCTGACGAACTCGCAAGAGTAGGATCGTCAACTCTGATGAACGGACCCGAACCTGCTGTGGGCATCCCCAGATGCTTAACCAGGTCATGGTTAAAAGGGTGGTTGAAAGAACAACACAAGAAATACTGGAAGAATACGACTGGGCAAATACATGGAAAGAAATTCATAAAAGAACCATCAGAAAAAGTAGCGAAATAACTGCTCTCAATGAGCAGGAACAAACTGCGCACCACTACGGGGCTACTTTTACGGGACACTTTCCCACAAAGGAGCACCTAAACAAAATAGGGCTTTACAACGGAGACCTTACATGCAGAAGATGCAAAAAGGATACCGAAACAGCTCTGCATATACTATGCAACTGTGAGTCGCTGGACCACAGAAGGCAGAAACTTTATGGTAGAACCCAAATGACTCCAGAAGACTTCTACAATCAACCAGCTAAGAACCTGTATGAGCTAATACAGGGAACAGATTGGCTGAATAGGTTGTAGTCAGAACACTAGGAGTATCCACAATATGCCCAGGAGGCTGAGGTGGTACCGGCGAAAGGACGGCTCCGAAGGGAAAAAAAAAAAACCTGCTCCGCAGTGTCTCAAAAAAAATGGAGAGCGGGTAGTTCAGTTTCACTTATGTTCTACAGGTCTTACATACGTTCGATTCTGGACTACGGATGTACCTTGTACGGCTCTTCATCAAAATCTTATTTGATAACTATCAATAGAATCCAATATAGATCTCTGAAAATTTGTTTGGGAGCTATGATGTCATCACCCAATCAAGCAGTATTGGCAGAAATGCAGGAACCTCCGCTAATGATTCGAAGACAATTTTTAGCTGAGAAGCAGTTGATAAAATACCGATCGTTTAACACATCCATGGTCTCTAAAATTGCTTATATAAACTCTTGCAACCTCTCTCTTCCTTACTGGAGAATAAAAAACTCCCCACCATTGTCGGATGCCTTTTTAAATACCATCTCAGATATTAGTCACATTAACAACCAATCTATTTTCCCAATTTACCAGTATAATTATGGTTCATTGATATTCCGACCAACAGTCATATACCCATTATATTCGGACTTACCTAGTTTAAATAAATTGATCTTGAAAACCACATTGGCTATCATAAATCAGGATGTGATAAAAATTTATACAGATGGGTCAAAAAAATGATGACGGGACCGGAGCAGCTATTTTTGTTTCTGACTTGGACTTAGTCAAACGATTCAAAATTTCAGATAATTTTTCAGCATATACAGCTGAAGCACTAGCTGTGAGAAAAGCTTTACACTGGTGTAGTTTGAATTCATTTCAAAACGTGGCCATCATGTCGGATTCTAAATTTGTTTTGCAAGCAATAGAGAGTTCTCCATCAAAATGTTTCAGGCAACATCTTATTTTTGAAATTAAGCGGTTTCTATATGACTTAAAAAATAGTGGGAAGAAAATTCATCTTATCTGGGTGAAAGGACATTGCGGGATAGATGGAAATGAAAGAGTGGACTACGAAGCAAAAGCGGCATGTAGAATATCTAAGTTAACTGAAACCCAATCATTTTCGGACTTAATAAATAGCCACAAAGAATTAGCCCACACACCTTGGAAAAACTATGATCAAAATATTGCAAAAACAAACAGCAATCAGTATTTCCATTTATATCCGCAACAGTAAAAGTAACCTCTCAAATTTAGATTATAGCAAAAGACATCAGGGAATTCTCACACGTTTGAAAGTGAATCATGGATGTTTTCGGGCTCATCTACACAAAATAGATATTTTCAACACACCTTTTTGTACTTGCGATAATATATCAATAGCTGATCTCAACTATATTTTTTTGCATGTGAGGATCGACTGACTGAAAGAACAGAACTTTATAATGCTCTCATAGCCTACAACTTTCTCATGCCTGTTAATTTAAAAAGGCTATTTTTGCCCTACTTATAGGTACGTTTTGTTAATGATGCTAAACTGGAAATATGGACTTTTCCTTCAGATTAATATCTAAACTTTCTATACTCCCTGTGGTTAATGGACACCGTCCGACACCATCTCACTCACACACACACACACACACACATGTGACCGAGGATGCGGAGCACGTGTTCTTCCAATGCCCCTTCTACGAGGGACACGGGCGGAGCTAGAGAGAAGTTTGGACCATTCCATCAGTCCAGAAGATATAGTGGAGTGCATACTGAAAAGCCAATCGGCATGGAACAAAATTGCAGAGTACGCGGAGTCCATCATCAAGGATCTTCGCAGCACGTACGAAGATTAGCAGTATATAATAAGAACGCCCCGACGTATTTACAAAGAGTGCCGCCGGGGAATCACCGTTCCAGGAGCAGGTTTTGAGGTGCAGGGAAGGTTTAGTGCGGTAAAAATCCCACATAACTCGTCTGGCAGGTTGAAGGTTATCCAGACGAGTACCTTTTGAAGGTTCCCCCCTGTACCTCGTTAAGAAAAACACGATGCAGTCAACGTCGTGTCATCATACCTGCCCATTGACATCCTGGCAGGGAACGACAACGCCAACACCACAGGAAGAAGGAAGAGCAGCGAAGGGTCCTCTGTGAAGAGGAGAGACCCGAGAGTCTCCGTCTCTGGCAAGAGAGATGGGACGGCTCAACGAAAGGTCGGTGGACACACCGACTGATCCCAGATGTCACCAAATGGGTCACTCGCGTGCACGGGGAGGTCGGGTACTACATCATCCAACTCTTGACTGGGCATGGATGCTTTCGTGTATACTTGCACATATTCAAGAGAAGTGACTCCCCAAACTGTCACCATTGCCGCGATGTGACCGAGGATGCGGAGCACGTGTTCTTCCAATGTCCCTCCTACGAGGGGACACGGGCAGAACTGGAGAGAAGTTTGGACCATTCCATCAGTCCAGAAGATATAGTGGAGTGCATGCTGAAAAGCCAATCGGCATGGAACAAAGTTGCATGGTACTCGGAGTCCATCATCAAGGATCTTCGCAGCACGTAAGAAGATTAGCAGTAACATCACACACACACACACACACAAGATGTAATTTTTCCAGATTGATAGGTCGCACTTGCGCGTCATCTAAACATTAACTAATCCAATTTTTCAATTCAGAGATAAGGTTAACGTAATACATTTAAGCGGTTCATTAATTATTGTGATATTTTGATGAGGATTGATCACAGACCTCCCTTTTTCTATTTGTTCCAGCGTAATGTGCTAGAAGGACATTAAAAATCGATGACGCACACCAAAAAGGTTATTATATGAACTCTACAGTTTAAAAGCTTCAGGAAAAAAAAAGGGCGTGTAGACTACAAAATTATCTGAGCTAACCATCTATGACCTTCAACATCCAAAAAAATTGACTTTATCACAATTCAAACAACATACATACAGTTATTAACATCAGTTGCCAGCAACAGATGGGTCACCACAAAAACTTTTCTAAAACTTCGTGTCTTCTTTCAATATATGCAATTAATATCCAAAAATCATCCACAGAGCTTTTGTCAGAAAAATCTCCTTCTAAGTAGTTTTTCAGTTCTTCGTGAGATGGAATACAGCCCACATTAATATGGATGACTAGTTTTTACATGGAAAAATCAGATTCTCAACAAAGTGTTCTTTTGCAATCTTCTCGCCAAAAGAGTTCAGATAAAAGTGAAGTTCCCACGTCACAATTCTTCTGATGACACGGATAAATAAGGTACCATTCTTCCACCAGCTCACCAGATAAAATAACTTGAGAGCTATAAGTCTTGAGAGTTATTATGAAAGTAGAATGAACATGCTCAAGCAGGAAATGTTTGATTTAGGGATCAATATCCTTTCCTATTAATTGAGTTTAAAAAAATATTAGTAAGATGTGACAAGTTTGAAATTTTTGGATACAAAAATCGTCAACAACAAGCTATGTTAATACTATTCTTCACTTAAAATTCAGCACGCAACAAATTTTCCTGAATCAAAAAATTAATGATGGATTTTTTATAAATTTCAGAATGTGAATATTTGCTGGTATTTGTTAATCACCAAAGAGATCCGGTAAATTAATTTTGAATTAAACAACTGTTAACTTTTTCAAAAACTTAATGCTATTCCAACAATAACAGTATATTATTTATAATGATAGGTAACCGGAATAATGTCAACATATGAAATTTGTGCTTATAAATAATAATAATGCAAATTTTTCTGTGAACAGTTACTTTAATTTATCTTTATGGTTATCGTCTTTTAGTTTATTACTTTGTATATATATTTGAAATTCGCTAATATTCATTGGTTATATACAGATTGTCTCACGATTTGATCATAAATTAGAAATGTATCACATTACCCAGACACTTAGTTCGAAGACAGGTTAGTTTTGTGGCTATGATAATACCCCAGACAGCTTCCATCAGAGATTTCCTAAGATAGTATCTGTAGAGTTGGCCTGGCTAGGAGGCAAAGGTATTTATTGTAAAATCTATTATTCCAAAAGGGAAATCAAAAACGATGGAATCTACTCTGGCAAAATCGAATATCATTCTGTGTTTACAAAAAGTTGCCAGGGAGTAAATGCATCATTTAACAGAAATGTACAAAATAATCATTTCACTAACGATTGGCTATGGAGATAACACACGGACACAAATAGTTTCTCGGTTATTTCAAGGAACAATTTGCAGTTTCGCGAGCCTGGTCATGTAAGACAGATGAAAAAAATAGCTGCCAATGAAGTAAGTGATGATACGAAATAGGATATTATAATTGAGTTTCAAGAAAATCCACATAATCCTGGTCGAAAAGCTGTTCAACGTTAGCCACACATCAATTTTTCGAATATTAAAGAAAAGTAAAATGTATTCCTATAGAAGAATGCCAACTAAAGAGCTTATGGAAGACGATTTCGATAGGAGAGTAGTGTGATCCAATCAGAAGATGTTTTTTTTTCTGATGAGAGCACATTTACACTTTAGGGTCATGCAGGTCGTCAGAATTGCCGCTATTGGTCTAATGGGAATCTCCACTGGATGAAAGAAGAACATACGCATTATCCTGAGAAAATTAATGTTATCATAGGTCCCTTTTTCATTGATGGCATCTTGAATGGAGATAGATATTTATGGCCAGCAGGATCTCCTGATCTGGCGCCACTAGACTCCTTTTTGTGGGGATATGTCAAAAGTATTATATATAAAACGTAACCCCTCAACTTAGATGACTTAAAAATAGGAGTTCTAAGGAGTATATAGATATTTTGAATCTTTCCACGAACTCCTCACTCCACTACTTCACACAATATATTATTCATTGATTATCCCTTATATTTTAATCTAGATCGATGTATGGAAGATATGAATATGGCTGATAATTATATGGCGCAGATGACAAACGAAATACATGAAATCTACGGCAATTAAATACATACTTACCCGCAATAAATCGACGGGAGTCTTTGGTAGATGTTCTCTAATATCAAAAAAATTGTAATCAGTTTATATAATTCAATACATTTCTTTGAACTTGATTACATTGCATATATGAAAATTATAGTTGTTGTGGTTTTGTTGCCTTGATTTTTGTTTTATTGCACAGTGAGAACGATTTAGTGACGGAATATTCGAAACAAAAGTACCCGAGGATAACAATAAATGTGGAGAAATATTCACCCGATGAATTGAGTAATATAGAAGGTCACATTAGGTCAAGTAATTTAGATACTTGCAGGAAGTAATTGATAATAGGATTAAGCGGTCGACTTTTTGAAAGAAGCGCAGATGACAAAGATCTTGGGAAATTCATAAATAAAGGCGAATGTGTAGGTACTTTTATCCTAGTCCATTTTATGGTAATGGTTATGGTGCTGGGATACCATAAGTAATGATTGGTATCACTTCAATTGTGTATCCTTGTGATACACCAATTTTTCTCTGCCAGTCTCCAATACTCCACTAGAGACATATTTGTCTTGTGTTATCTTCTTTCTGTGCTTTATCCACATGAATTTATTATCTAAGGAAGAACTTAGATACGTGACTTCTTGTCTCTTGTCTCTTGTCTCCAGACAACCTCGCTTCCATCAAGCTTCTTTAATAAGATTACTTTGGTGAGGTTGATGTTTAGTCCCACCTGTCTATACCAGACATTCGTATAGTGTAATCCTCTTCATACGATGTCGCCGGGGGTATTCGAAAATGTTTCCTCAGCTATTATTTTGAAGTTATCGGCATAGTCTCATCAGTCAGTCCAATCATACAAGAGTTTATTCACTGAGAGATTGCATGTTAACAGAGATACTACTTCTCAGTGTGGATAATCCTCTGGTTGTGCAGCTAGAAATGATATTACTTATCTCCTCCTCATTTTTGCGATTCCAAAAATGAGTAGTTCACATGAATACTACAACTTTTTGGTTGTCTGAACCACTTCGGACATCATCCATCAGCTTCGTGTCCTTTAAGCTTCTCCAGGGACTCAGTTTTATAATAAATGTCAATATATTTCCTCATCGTTCCAAGTAGAAACAACGTTAGCCTGATTTTTACAGCTTCTGGAATAAAGCTGACTATTATATCTCTTTCACTGCTTTTTTAAATATTGGTTCATTTGATCCGATTAACCTGGAATACCCGGTCTATAACACGAGTACAGATTACGAGGAATATTGTTTGGTAACATGGAGTTCAACACAACGTCCATAAGTCTTTCCCAGCCATATCACGAACTGACCACCTGTGGCTCCAGCGTATATCAGAGTAGTATCAGCGAACGCAGTAATGGTACCTATCCACTTGAGGAGATGTGAGACTTAATACTTTCAGTATTGTCTGAGAATTGGTCCAAGAACAGTTCTTTGAGAAACACCAAGAGTAAGAGTTATTTCACTGCTCAAGAACGAGTTAACCTAGACACGTTGTTGTCTTCCAGTTGAAAAGCTTCTAATATTAGAACAACAGCTTGTTAGACCGTAGTAGATGGGTCTGCTATAGCATCTTGGGTTGACAAGTCTTCACGAAACTTGAATTGACCGTGTATATAATCTCCATTTAGATAACTGATTAGACTAACCTTTTACCACTAGCTCTAATATTTCAAGAAGTGAGGATATTAATGAAATTGGTTGGGCCACCTGTTTCAAAAGAGATGCTTATGATGTATGACATGGTGCAGAGAGAGATATACAGCTAGAAGTCTCGAAGTTTCATTGGTTGTTTGATTCTCACCAAGAGACTTATTATTTTTAAGATTTGAAATGCTTTGCAAAACTTCTTCAACGTTTGTCATCTGAGAGAACATTGATTTTGTCTGTCTCTCATGTTTGTGGAGGTTTGTGAAGACTCTTGTCCACAAATTATCTTGGATGACGTCTTCTATACACTATTTCATTTGAAAAGTATCATTTCTAGTTTTGCCATTCAACTTTTTGACGACATCTCACAGTTTCTTCGTGTTGTCAGAATTATTTGTTTCCAAGTTCTTGTAGTTCCTTTTTTTTATTAGAGCATTCAAGTTTACCCCTATTCTCCCTTCTGCTCTACTTTCTCC
>CAJUYH010002926.1:13919-36175 GCA_910591685.1 Galerucella tenella
TATGACATCGGTGTAACTCAAACGTCAGCAATATTTCGTATATAACAACTCCCCCATAAAATAAAATTGCTGGTAAATAAACAGCAATTTGAAATTAATAAAAATGAGAGATACAAAATTTATAAAAGTAAAGAATACAAAATTCATAAAAGGTAAAAATTACAAGATTAATAGAATTACAAAATTATAAGGGTATAGCTTAATTAACAACTTCTGATTCAACTTCTTCGGGTGCGTCGAGCTTGGGTCTTCTTTTGGGAAGGATATTTTGAAGTCCGATAAAAACGTTATTTGATTTTTCAGAAATAGGCTCTTCTGTTGGTTTCTTGACTCTAATATTTCTAAATTTGTAACACGTGTAAAGAACAATTAATAAGGCAATGAGTGTAATCGTAAAATAAGTGAACCAAGAGATATTTTTCTCAACAAACGGTTTGTTTATAAGTTCGTCTAAATCTCTAGAATATTGGTCCAATTTATTTTTCGTTACTTGTAGATCGTTCGCGTTAATGTTATTTAAATCTAGTTTTTCCAATTTTGGTATTTCTAAATTATTTGGTACGCTTTGGCAGCAATTGTAGTCAATTACTACTGGGTGAGATTCATGAGATATATTAATGGTTTTCTTAGCGTTGGCTTGTATTTTGGTTATACCGACAAAACCGAAGCACTCCGAAAATAATTGTAAAATAGAGTTTTTATTTATAGTTAATGTTTCTGTTTTTCTGTTCGGACAGTAAATAGTCGCACGTACCGGTTCAGCAATTAACACTAGCCACATGTTTTCTTCAAGTTTTTGTACATTGTAACCTTGTCCGTTAACCACCGCACTTTTACAGTTTTCTGGAAATGTCTTATATTGTTTTAGTAAACGGGCCTCGCACATTGCGTTATCGTCTATAGGATAAGCGTAAATATCGCGGCACAACTTTTGATTCGTCGATAGTTGCTTGCATCCTTGTAGATTATCGATGGGTATATAAGTTAAAGAATCATCATCTCGCGCTAGGTATTTTTGAGAAAATGATAAAATATGGTGAAGTCCAGTTCTATTATCATATATTGGAATTGGATATAAGTGATATGAAGTAAATACTTGTAATTTAATAAGTGGAATTTTGAGAACGAAAACAAGATCTGAATTTGTTTGATATGCTTCAAGATTAATTATTTCTAGGTATTGTGAAACTGTTGAATATTTTATTGGTAATGGTAAACTTTTTCTTACGGTATTCTCAGATATTTGTTTAAGAGCAGTAATCAAATTTTCGGGTTCAATTATAGAAGTATGAATGATTTGAAGCTGTGCAAATGTTATTGAATTTAAAATATCGTTAATACTACTTTCAAGATACGCGTAACTCTCCATTAGTTTTTCACAAATTTCAAAGAATTGTAATTTTGCTTCGATTAAGGATATATCATTAGTAGCTTGTTGAATAGTGGTTTCGATTTTGGTTATATCTGAATTGAATACTTTTTCGTCTATTTTAAATTGTTCTATGGTGTTATTAAAGTCTGTTATCACTGTACTTGTTACTGATAATTGATTTTTTAATAAATTTTCTAGCTGATTTTGGTCCGTCTTTAGTTTATTTATACAGTCTGTGAAATATTCACCGTCAGAGGCATCTAGGTTACCGGTAATTGATTTGAATATACTACCGATACCATTGATTAATCCTCGTTTTTGTCTTTTCACATCAAAAGATATTTCGTTGAACTTTTGACTAGTAGATTTCGAAATTTGTTGTAATAATTCCAAATGGGATTTTACTTCTGACTTAAAGGATGTGATGAAATGAGAATTTGACGCGAAAGTATTTTGAATTGTTTCTAGGATTCTATTGTTTTTTTCGAAGGTTTGCTTAAATGCTGATATGTTTTTATGTACTAATAATGTCCATTCGTCATTCGAGACAATAAGTTCAGTTTCTTCGTGATAGTAGATTCCAATCGTATTGTTAATAGGCTCAATTTTATATTGACATACTGCTGTTCCGATCAGCAGCAGGAATCTGAAAATAAATTAATTTTCAGTGTAAGGTTTCATGAGATCAAAATTTATTTTAGACTGATAATTTGTTTCCAAATTTAATACTGTTGCAGAATTTTTATGTATTTCTAGTATTTCGAATGGGCCTTTAAACTTATTTCCCAATTTGTTTTTAATTTGAGTTTCTTTTACATAGACTTTGTCACCTATTTTATATTCTGGTTTATTTTTAGGGACATGTCTGTCAAATCGAATTTTAGCTTTTTCTTTTTGCTTTGTGGTGTTTTCTCTAGCTATTTTGTAATAGTAAGAGATACGGTTGTTCAAATCTCTGATATATTTGGTAATCAATTCTTGTTCGTTATACAACTTTTCGGGGGGTCTAGAGGACGTATGTCCGAATACGAGTTCGTATGGCGTAAATCCGTGCGTTTTGTTTACCGAATTATTGTAAGCAACAATTGCATAAGGTAAAATATTAAAGGGGTGTTCATTTGGGTGATCCGCTAGATGCACACGGATCATTTCTAATAAGGTAGCGTGTAGTCTTTCTAAAGACCCATTACTTTGTGGATGCCCGACACTTGAATATGTTAACTTAATATCGAACATCTTACAAAGATCTTTCATCAAACTATTATTAAATTCGAGTCCAGCGTCGCAATGGATGCGAAGTGGTGCACCAAAATGTTGGAAATAAACTAATAGTCCATTAACAACCGATTTGGCAGTTTTATCCGCAAGGGGGTATGCTTGAGAAAATTTTGTTAGCTCGTCCCTTATCGTGAGGGCGTAATTTCTTTGGGGTACCTCTAAAATATCAACGTTAATACGTTCGAAAGGTGTTTCAGGTGTTTCAGTTATAACTAGGGTACCTACTGTCTAAGTTTTTACGACAAACTTTTGCCTCTTGACATGCGCGACATGACTTAATATAATTTTCGACATCTCTATTGAGACCTGCCCAATTATATTTTTGTCGTATTCGTCTAATAGTCTCATTAATTCCGCGATGAAGGTGGCTTTTGCCATTATGGAAATGATCTAGAATAATCGGTATCTGATTCTTATCTGGTTCTTTGGTAATATTTTGACAAACAGTGAATTTTACGTCAATTTCTGAAAGTAAAAACGATAGTGTCTCTAATATTGGCAGTTCAGGATTATTCTCGATCGCATATTTTTCAGAAGATTTAAATAAATTACGATTTCTGTAAATTGCTACAAATAAATGTTCAGAACTACTTGTTGGTTCTAATGGTAAAGGTATAATAAAATATTTTCTATTTTTTACAGATTTACTACTTAGTACATTAATTTTTCCGTAAGAAAAATCGGGGTTTTCTTCAAATATGTCGTCTATTATTTTTTCGTGAAAATCTTGTAAATTATCTTTTTGAAAGAAAGTCAAAATGTTTTTATTCTGCTTGTCTAGTAACTGAATGTTAGAATATTCTATTTTAGAATAATCAATCAATGATTTGGTTTTATATAATTCCACAAATCTTAGAAATTCCTGTTCGGCAACATTCCAGTCAATTTCTATTTCATTTTCATCCAACTCTTTAGATGGCCCTGCATGCTCGAGAGTAGGATAGATTGAGTAAGGTATAGGTTTGAAATTTTCTAATTTTGATCTGAAGGAAACAAAATCTTTTACGTAATTAATTTTTATACGCGAAAGTGCATCGGCGTTCTTATTAGATTTTCCAGATTTGAATTCAATTTGGTAGTCGTATTCCTCTAATTTGAGGCGCCATCGTGCCAGGCGACTGCCAGGGTCTTTTATCGAAAATAACCACGTAAGTGGTCGGTGATCTGTTATGAGCGTGAATTTTCGGCCATACAAATATGGTCTAAAATGTTTCACCGCCCACACAATTGCCAGAAGTTCTCTCTCTATTGTGGAGTACTTCGTTTCAGCTTTACACAAGGTTCTAGACGCATACGCAATTGGTAGATCTTTGCCTATTGGCCCTTGTGATAGAACAGCGCCGATCGCAAATGCGCTAGCATCGGTAGTTAGAAGAAATGGTTCTTCAAAGTTTGGATATATTAAAATTGGAGTAGAAGTCAGGGCGTTTTTTAATTCTTGGAATGATTTTTGACATTCAGAGTCAAAATTAAAAGGAACGTCTTTTTGTAAAAGTACTGTCATTGGTTTTGAAATCTTTGCAAAATTCGCAATAAATCTCCTGTAATAACCAGCGAGACCTAAAAAGGATTTAATTTCTTTTTGATTCGTTGGTTGGGGAAAATTCTTAACACATTCAATCTTAGCAGGGAATGGTTTAACACCCTTTTCTGTGATCAAATGTCCAAGGTATGCGACTTCTTTCCTTAAGAACTCACACTTGTCTGGTTGTAGTTTTAAATTTGCATTTTGAAGTCTTTTGAACACGTCCGTTAAGCGGGTAATGTGCTCTTGTATCGTAGGGGAATAAACGATGATGTCGTCCATGTAGACAAGGCATCTCTCGTTTTGGATTCCAGCAAGGACATTGTCCATCACTCTTTGGAATATCGAAGGGGCATTCTTTAAACCGTACGGCATTCTGAGAAATTCGAAATGGCCGTTTTCGACTGTAAAAGCTGTCTTGGGTATGTCTTCAGGAGTTATTTCAATTTGATGAAATCCTGAAGCAAGATCTAATGTCGTAAAATACTGACACCTACCAAGCTGGTCGAGTATGTCACCAATATTTGGCAACGGATATTTGTCATCAACAGTGATTTCATTCAGTTTCCTGTAATCTACTACCACGCGCCATTTTTGTTTACCGGACGCGTCGAGTTTCTTAGGTACCACCCATACTGGTGATGACCATGGGGAATTACTAGGCTGAATGATTTTTTGTGAAAGCATCTTATTGATCTGGTCTTTCACCTCTTGTTTATGAATTTGGGGGTAACGATAAGATTTTACATAAGTTGGTTTTGCATTCTGGGTATCAATACTATGTTTTATTTCGTTAGTAAATGTCAACGGATCTCCTTCTAAATAGAATATATCAGCGAAATCAATACAAAGTTGAGTGATCAAGTCTCGTTCTTCTTCGTTAAGATGATCAAGTCTTAATTGATTTTTTATTTCTAAAGTTCTATCCGTGCACATTTCTTGAGTACTAAGTTGAATATTATTTACAGAGTTCGTTCCATATCGTTCTAAAGTTAATTTCGAAAATGTAACAGTTTTAGGAATTGCATTAACGTTTAATATTGAAACTAGGAATTCTCCATTTTCGTTTATTTTAACCAAAGCGTTTGGCAACTTAACTTTCTCTACTTCCTGAGCTACCAGTATAGCATCAGTATTAGTTAAATCACATTTAAGTTTGAAAATTTGTTCAGTTCTAGGTTCGATAGAAATTTCATTTTTGTAAATTTGTGGAAACTGGTTTTCAATTGGAATATCAGTAATTTCATTATCAGTTACTTTATATAAAGGTAGGATTTTAAAATCAGTAATAAGTTGTTTGTTTTTTAAGTCGACTATGCAATTATAATGTTCTAAAAAATCTGAGCCTAGTAGTCCATCAAAATCAATATCTGGATTGCAAATAAATACTTTGTGTGGATTATTAGATGTAAACGGAATTAGTACTGATTCATTGACTCTAATTTTTTGGTTAGTTATACCTTGAATAATAACATTTTCAGGGGATCGATTTTTATAATTTTGGCAAGTTTGCGGTTTGAAAATTGATAAACCTGCACCTGTATCAATTAGAATTTTGAATTTGTTTGTTGCGTCTTTAATATAATAAAGGTTTTTTGAATTAACAGGCAATGCATTTTGTATAGGAATATTTGTTCGGGGCAATTGGGTTCTGGACAATTCAAACTCATAGTTTGAATCTGTTGACTGAGATCTGAGGTCGATAGATGATTTTCTACGGAATCTGGTGGTCTCGTTTGCAAGGGACCTTGCTGAAAATCCTGATAAAAGGTATGATTTGGATTTAAGAGGTTATCTGAATTGAAATTATAAACATTTTCACCGTCGAGGTTAAAACTATCTTCCCCAACATAGTTATAGTTATCAATTTCGGATTCATTTGTATTGCAAATACTATCTTCAAATTCAAGGGCACTATTACCAGTATAATAGTCTTCTTCTATTCCACTATTAACAGTATAATAGTCAGGGGAATTAGGGTTCATTTCTTGGTAGTGTTCTTTATATTCAAGTTCGTTTTCAAAGTATTGGTCTGGATTTTCGAGATAGTTTTGACTATCATCAGTATAATAGTCATAGTTACTTTCAGGGTCATTTTGATTAAAATGAAGGGTTCTTTGTTGATTGAAATTATTATTGGGTTGATTTCCCGGTCTTTGAGGTGTAAGATTCGGATTTTGTCTAATTACGGACGGACGATTTTGATTTTGGAATTGTAAATTTAACCTCTGCTGAAAGTTTTGGTTTTGTGGATTATTTTGAAATTGTGGGTTTGGCCTTTGATGAAAGTTTTGAGAAGGTTGATTATGTGAATTATAGGCTTGGTTTGGTCTCAAATAACCGTTTGGTGGGCCTTGAGACTGTCTTTGACGAGTGAGGCACTCGTTTATAGTATGTCCTGTTCTTTTACAAAAATTACACTGTTTGGTTGAGATCTGGTTGGGTTTACGTAAAGGTAAATTATTTGGAACGCGATTATTTTGAACTTTGTGATTTTCAAAATAGGTTAATTGAAGTTCCCTTTTGATTCGTGAAATAGCTGATAAGACATTTGAAGGATTACTAGCCCTAACAATTTGACCGATTTTTGGATCTAGTCCAGTTAATAAAGTATTTAGAGTTAACGATTCTATTAGACGAGTTTGTGCAAATTTTTGATCTACGCTTAAAAGTTGTTGTTTACTTATAGCTGAGTACATTTTTGCTTCTAAGGTTTGCAATCTTGAAACAAACATTAAAGGTGATTCATTTGATAGTTGTTTCATTCTTTGAAGATCTTGAATTAGTGAATTCAAGTCGCGAGAATCTCCAAAATGGGAATCTAAAAGAGTTCTAATTTCTTCCCAGTTCAAAGGGTCGCGTGAGTTGACGAGTTCGGCAGCTCGCCCTTTGAGTTTATTTTTTATATGAAGAGTTAAGAGTACTCTTTGATCATTGTCGGCCATTCTAAAAGCCGTTTTACAAGCATTAATAAAGGTATTCAAGAAAATTTGATTACCGTCATAATCCGGAATAATGGAAAATATTTCGGATAATTTATAAGGTTCAACATGGGGTATTTGATTAGTTTGAGCGATTGGTGCTCTTTCGGGGTTAACATTATTATCAATATTGGTATTAGTTCCACTACGTGTTTCAGGCATTTTGATTCAAAGTAAAACAATCGATGATAATAGAACTTGATAAAAAAATAAATTGCAAATGTTAAATTATAATGAAACGAGATGATTCTTACGTTATTATTTTCATTCCTTCCTTGGCAGATGAAATCCTTGTCCGTGAGCGTTGCTACACCTGGTTAGCTGTCTGCGTGTTCCTGGTGTCGGAGAGACCGTCTGCTTCGTGAAGAACTGGAGCTGGAACTTGTATATTCCTTCAAAGGTTTAGGAACCACCACACTTAGTTAGGCAACCCTTGTTCTAAATGTGTTTAGGAATCCTACTGACTGCGCCACTGTTATATTCACAAAACTACGTTTGGGTTTTTTAAAAAATGATTTTTATTTGAATAACACTTGAGATACAATAATATGATGAAAATAGAAAATTAAGTAATGAAGAATAAAATTGTAACTAACTGGATTGCATTAGATAAATCTAATTTATAAGTTTTTTAATAAAACGTCAGCGTTAATTTTTATGTAAAATGCAATCTAGCGTCGTTCCCATGAAAATAGAGAAGTTGTTATCATCTTGTAATATGACATCGGTGTAACTCAAACGTCAGCAATATTTCGTATATAACATATATATATATATATATATATATATATATATATATATTCAACATTTATGCAAATGAATCTTGATAGTGGATAATTGTGAATTCTTAACAAATGGGAGAGAATCTTAGCTATGTTTCACTAATACTTAATGAAAAATTGGTTCCATATATAGATCACGTGATATTCCATTTATAATCACATTTTCGAGAAGCCATTCCACTCCTTATTTCAGATATAAAACACTGTATAGATCTGTCATTAACACTTTTTGATTTATTTGACATAAAAAAGGTGCTTTTACGGTAGGCTATGCTTGTCAAGACAGAAGGGGATCGGAGCGAACAGAGTATTAATTATTATTAATAAAAAGGTCACATGGCACATATATTGAAGATAATTCATATAATATACAAATGACACAATATATTGAATAAAAGTTTCCACCACGACGGAGAGATTCGATCCTATGTCTAAAGTTCCTCACTCCACCAAGTCAGAGCCGTAAACCATCAGGCTATGGAGATATATGTGATATATCGAACACCACAATGGAAATGTCATTTCCACCATAAAAATTTACATCTACTGTCCTGACAATCAATTGTACAAATTGCAGAAATGTTACTGTAAACAAAAATAATTAAAAACTTATTGAATATATAACCTGTTCAATAACATACGAAGTTATTTTTAGTAATTAGTAGTTTTTTTGTAATAAACTATAGTGTTTGCCAAAAAAATTAATACCTGAACAGGTGATTCATAGTCTTGAACAAAATATAATTTTCTACTAGGATATAATGATTCACTTAAATGTTAATGACATCTTCGTGAGTGATAGTCATCATTATATGCTTGTTGGATAATATACTGTTTTCCACTACTAGCTGTGAAGTTAAAATTATTGCTATTGCTAGCCAACTGTGAAGTCGGATTCCTCTATTGGTGGTTAATAATTTTTCATATTATTAACCTAGGTCAATTATGGACCAATTCAAATATTTTTAGAGTTCAGGGACAGTAGCTTAACAAACACTTGTGCAACATAATTTTGTATACCCAGGAGATTGTCTTTAACATATTTGCTGTTTGAAATCACATATTTTAAAATTCGCACTCAACCAAAAATGACTGATGACATAACAAGTACGTTCATAATATTATATCGATATGTGACAGTGTACTTGTCAGTCAGACGACGGAGTAAACGTTTCCCGTGGTGCGTTTGTGAATTATTTTTAATTATTGTCCTTAATTTGGCTGGTAGTGAAAAAATAATTCTATATACACCATGGTGGTAAAGACATTTATAAGCCTCGCTGGAGTAAATGCACTGAACTATCCTGTTAAAATCACGGCTTAGTTTTCGACCGTCAAGGAAGAGAAGTGTGTAGCATGGGTGTATGAAAGGGCAGAGCACGCTCGTATGGTCCGGATATATAAAATATCAATAATCGCGCGAAATAGGTTCGTTATTCCACTTTACTTGCTTTACTCGCAGTTTTTTCATCATTATGACAATGCGAATGCCTTACAAAATATATTAGATATATATATTTTATATTCCATAAAAGGAAATATTTCAGTTAATTCAAAGATTGGGAGCTCTGTAGTTAATAATATAAAGGGTGTTACTTTAAAAATAATAAAGTTAGCCACTTTCAGTATAAGCGGAAGTGACATGTATTCCCATAAATTTTCCATCTATGTCAATTCTCTTATAAATCGTGTAAATAGTCTTCAATATATAGATGGTATAAGTTCGTCGTGAAACAGCCTGTATAATAAATTATGACACTACGCAAAAAACTTTTGTTTGCACTGAACTACTTACAGTGAAGTTGTATAGGTGTTAGGTAATTTATATGTAGAAAATTTTTCTCATTTCACTGAATATCTGATGCAGTAGAAGCATGCACAATTACTATTTAACATAACGGTGAAGCATCTCTTCCTCATAGCTAGTTCTTTCATGAAAAGTGATATGTAACAATAAGTAAAACCGCTTGGACATTATCTGTAATTACGAAAAACCTCTCACAATGAAAATCGGTTGTTATCTTTCTAAAAGTTACAAGCTTTGCATAATTTAATGATGCTTTTATACTTCATTGTTTTACCAATTATATTATCAATTTAATGAACTCAGCTCTTCATTAGTATATGTTATTTCCTGGATAACAAATTGTGAGAACTACTTGAAAACAGTTTTATTGAAACGCCATATGGGATATGATGCAATGTGGATATAACATGAAATAGTAACCACAATAATATTAACAAATATGATTGAACAGCTTCATTGTAAAGTGGCCATATTTAAATAAAAAATAATGAAAATAAAACCACTAGTCAATAAAATTATTAAATATACAACAGGACCGCACTAACAGATTACAAGATTTGCAGCATTGATAGTATAAATAATAAGAATTTATACAGAGAGTCAATTTTAACACTTACAATACAATGGGCTGTACCTCGTGAAAGAAAAGGGATATCAAAAAAAATCTCAAAACCGTGTTTAGTGTATGAAGGGGGAACTAGAATAATTTAAGAGAGGAAACGATCTTCGTCTGACCGTTTCAACTACTAGTTTGTTGCCCTTATGACCCTCGTGCCTTGGTACTTAGGCTACCAAGACCTTAGAATGGTCTCCAAGTGCATTTAAGGCACTTACGTAACGCCATACTAGTTTTGAGTGCATTCTATCATGATTGTCTGTGAATGTGGCAACTTACTTTAATAAAAGTAACAAACAATTGTAGTTTTTTATCCGAATAGTAACAAAACATAATCCATCTATCGATATGTTTAATATATAAAGACCAATAAAAACAATCACTTCTACAGAAGCGCAGTAAGTGAGGGTACACTAGGCTGGTCGATTATTCGACTGGCAAAGTTAGAGATGTTCAGATATATTGTACATTTTTTTAACATTGAAAGTGATAGAGTTTTGCACTAGGTCAGTCTTGAGCACTGATGAATAAACATTAAAATCGTCAGATGTCAATACATATACATATTTAAAAATAACTTTTCAACGCGCATACCATTCAGTAAAAAGCAGCAACTACTTTCCTGGATATATACCACGAAGGATATTGAATGATTGGTTATATCTCGTAAATATACCAACCCCATTTAACTTAGAAGTGTAATTCAATATCCTTCGTGGCATAGAGCAGGGAAAGTAGTTGTTGCTCAAAAGTGAACGCTCTTTGTATAGTACGCTTCACTAAAATGACAATTATTCAGAGAGAACTATTTTCAGTTGGATTGTGAATTCAATTTTGAACCAATCAGGCGGATTTCAAAATTGTAGTTTCTCAGCAATGTAGAGAAATAATCTACGTTGTGTAAATATCTTCTGTAAGTTCCTTGTGGCATTACTTATTATTTTTTCTCTTATTTTTTGGGAATCAAACCACAATATTGTTTTTGATTTGTTATTTCGACGTTGTCAAGATTAACTAGTAATAAAATAATTTTGGTCCCTATCTGACACAACGAAAAAATATGACAACTACATTGTGTAGTTTTTAGCAAACAGTTCAAGTTCAATAACATGTCTGGGAATCATCGAGCCTTTGAGAAATTGGCATTTTGTGATAGTACTAATTTTATGTTCAAACATCTCGCAAATAAACTTTGAAAGTGCTAACTACCGTAAATATACCTCTTTGTTATGTTAAAATAAGTAGTGTCATGTGAAATTTTTGAATTAATTTCAAGCAATTTTGGGGTATAAGCCAATGAGGTATCAAAAATAGACATTAGCTATCTCACGTACTTTCATCCGATGATCGCTAAGTAGCAGGGCGCGGATTTTTGGAGTAGTTACAATAAATGACGGTCCTGGACGTTCAGCATCATCCGTGTTTTTATTGCCACTTTTAAAAGAAGAGAAGCACATATAAATCATTCCATGGCACGGAGCATATTCGGGATAATATTCACTCCGTTTCTTTAATTGTTTTTCCACGTAAGAAAAATGTTGAACTAACACTTGAAATTTGTGGAAGAACTGGAAAAATACGCCCAGGCAAACACAAGGGAAGAAATTCATGAGAGAACCATCACAAAAAGTAGCGAAAGAACTGCTCTCAATGAGCAGGAACAAACTACGCACCATAACGGGGCTCCTTGCGGGACTCTTTCCCACAAAGGAGCACCTGAACAAAAATGGGGCTGTATAACGAAGACCTCACATGCAGAAGATGCAGAAAGGAAACCGAAACAGCTCTGCATATACTTATTATACAAGGGTGAAAAGCTGGGACACAGGAAGCTGCAGAAACTGTATGGATGACCCCAAATGACTCCAGAAGATTTCTACAACCAACCAGTAAAGAACCTGTATGAGCTAATACAGGGAACGGAATGGCTGGGTACACCGAGTGAAGAGTTATTTATAGCCCTTTTCGTACGAGTGGTATATTTTTGGAACCACATTTCAATTAATTTTGTTGTGACGGCCTAGTAAGCGCTAGCTGTGACCACAGAAGCTAAACTGATCGCATGGATGCCCCCACTCTTAGCCACACCGCAGAATCTAGTTGTCATTTGTTTTAGTCTGCTTGTCGACATACTTTGCTGTATCAAAAAACGTGAAAATAACGGTTTTTTTCCGGAGTTGTTGTGTTGATAAACAAGGCATGGCAGGTAAGTTTGATCCAGTTTTCTGTTTGTGTATTCTTCACTTAGCGCTTAGGTGTATTTAGTGACAATAAATTATTGGCCAAGAATTTATTTGTGTGAAAATTGATTGTGGTTCCTTTTGGGACCACTAGGAAAAAGGCAGATTTCCGATTTGTTTCTCTTAGAAAAAATAGTGATTTGTGTGAAATAGCTAGGTACTTATTTTATAATTTTTGTTTCAGGTCAACCGTTTATAAACCTGTCTAAATTGTCTTCCGATGATGCTTATGCCCTAATGGAAAATATTCCATCAGATAGTGGTTCATTTACGTCTGAAATGCCATCAGAAGATGAACTTGATGATGTTGGAGAAATAAATATAGCAAATGCAGATTCGAATGAGTTACGGCAGGAGAATCCATTTGAATCTGATTCCGATAGTGACGATAATTTACCATTGAGCACTCTGAGGGGAAAAGTCGGGAAAGGAGTGAACCAGCAACAAGTAACGAAGTGGTCGAAAATATCTCAATTTTCTGAACCTGAAGCCTTTAGTGAGATGTTTGGTCCAGATGTACCCGAGTCCGCAGATACGCCGCTGAATGTTTTCTTTTGCCTATTTCCAACGGACTTGATCGATAAATTAGTTTTTGAGACCAATCTATATGCCACCCAGCAGTATGGAGACCGCTATCTTCCAACGACTAATGAAGAAATTAGATGTTTCTTAGGTGTCAATCTGTTGATGGGGCTAAGTAGGAAGTCTAGCTACAAAGACTACTGGTCTTCTAGGTTGGAAATGCGAGATCCTTATATTTCATCATCAATATCTCGAGATAGATTCAGTTGGCTCTTATCAAATATTCATCTAAATGACAACACAGTTCAGCCCAAAAAAGGAGAAGAAAATTACGACAAATTATACAAACTACGCCCCCTCTTGGATGCCTTATCCGCAACATTTTTAAATTGTTTCAAGCCGGGAAAAAAGCGAGCAATTGACGAATCCATGGTAAAATTCAAGGGTAGAATTGGATTTCGACAATATATGCCACAAAAACCCATCAAGAGGGGCTATAAGATTTGGGTCCGTGCCGATCAGACTGGTTTTGTTTCACAATTCCAAATATACACGGGAAAAGTTACTGATGGTCCCGAAACTAATCTAGGATCTCGTGTAGTCAAAGATTTGACTCGTCCATTAGTGGGGAAATGCCATCAAATATACTTTGATAACTTTTTCAATAGTATTCAACTCCAAAAAGACCTGTTAGCAGATAAGATTTATGCTTGTGGAACAGCTAGAAAGGGACGTAAAGGGGAACCCAAGGACCTAAACTCAGAAAAAAGTATGAACAGGGGCGACTCGGATTGGCGCATGAGCCCTGAAGGCATTCTTTATTTAGTGTGGAAAGATACAAAATTGGTTCGGTTCATCAGCAATTTTCATAATCCGGAAATGATACTTACAGTTCCAAGGAAACAAAAAGATGGAACATCGATAGAAATTCCTTGCATGGAGTTAGTGAAAGACTATAACATGCATATGAACTTCGTGGATAAATCTGACCAATACGTAGCCACCTACAGAGTGGACCGAAAATCCAAGAAGTGGTGGCATCGGCTCTTCTGGCATTTTCTTGATTTAGCAGTGGTGAATGCCTATATTATTTTTAAAAATCGGTCTGAGGGCGTCAAAAATTTAACTCTGAAAGAATTTCGATTTGCTGTAGCTATTGGATTAATTGGCGCCGATCCGAACATGCCTCGAAAAGGGAGAAGAAGTACCGAAAACTTACCAAATAAATTCAAAGTTACGGTTCCCACAGAAAAACGCTTCGATAAAGTAGCCCACTTACCAATACATGGTACCAAAGTTCGTTGCGCTAACTGCAGTACGCGTGCTAAACCGCATCGTACTAGGTGGCATTGCTCAACGTGCAACGTGGGCCTTTGTTTAACGGAAAAATCGAACTGTTTTTATAAGTTTCATAAACCATAATTATTTTTACTTTTTCAGTTTTTTTTTTTAATAGAGTCCTTGTGGTCCCATAAAAGTACCACCTGTTTTTTCGCTTGTCAACGTCAATAAATTTTTATAAACATTTTTTGTGCCTTAATTCACCCTATTGGAATTCGATTATTTGATAAAAGTAAATGAAATTGAAAGAAATTAAAATCGAAACTAATTCCGTCCTGAAAGGGATAGAATAATAAACTGATTTGTTTGACCCCCCTTTGTTTAAAACTAACATTGCTTATTTATTATTAAGAAGCCATATTAACGTGAAAATATTGGGAAATTTTGACATGAACAAATGATTTATTCGAGTATAATTTCTTTAATGTGAACAAATTTGTTCTCTTTATGCACACCTTCATACAATTGTTCTTCAGAAACTATGAAAGTCTACGAAGCACAATATAATATTTTGTTATAGAATATAACAATGCAGTTGGGTAAAATTTTTTTTCATTACCCAGAAAAAAACCTAACATCTTCAATAATATTCCATCACTTCAAAACAACAAATTAAATATTCATAGTAAAACATTTGGAAGTTTTGACAGAAATTTACATTTTTTAAATAAGTCTATAGATTATTAGCCTCAAATAAGATCTACTTTATACCAAAAAATAAGTATTTCAGTATAATTGAACATTTATTGTTACAAGAAAAAAACTTATTTGCTACAAATCACATATTTCTTCAGCCGTAAGAAATCACATTAGCCTACAAATTATGTGGCAATTGAAAAAAAGAATTCTCACCCCACCCTTCCCTATTATTCAGTAACGGTCACCACCTGTATACGTTTGGAGTCAGTCTGCATGTGAAATTAGATCATTTTTTGCAATTTTACTAATTATTTTGTTTTTGTGAAGTATGTGGTTGAAGTGCTCTGAACGAAAATAAGTTTAATAATAGAATGAATAAATTGTTAAGCTCATGGCGATTACAAGAATTGTGAGATATCTTTGAATGTAAGGAAATAAATGACAATTATATTCAAGTAGGTAGAAGTAACAAGCAAGCGAAATGTAGGTACCTACCTCAAACATAAACAGTTCTCAATAAAACCTGTCAGATCTACTCCAAGAACTCCAAACTCCTTTTATGGGGAAAGCATTAATGAGCACACTTAAGGATAGAAAAGGCTATCTTGTGGATACCATTGTTGGTTATGTTTTAGATCATGTAGGTATGTTTAATGTCAACAATGTATGGTTTCCATTATATGAATGTATGGTATCTATTTTAAAAATGTATAGTTTCCTTTTCAATAAATCAAAATACTCAGCAGCAAGTTTTTAATTCCCATGCTGCTTTCCTACTAAACAGTTTTATGCATAAACAGAGACCATTAATTTTTATTAGATTTAAACATGCTTGTGATAAAAATACTGTAATTTTAATTCGTGTCCAGACTAACCATCGACCAATTCGATCGACTAGTTCACACATACAAATCGAAAGTCAACTTTGTTGTTCGACATAGTCTGGAAACGGCTTAGACAAATATTTGTGGAAAATATATTTTCCTAAGTAGCCTTATTATTTAGAGAACCGTGTGGAAGTTACCCATACTGCTTAATACACCATGAAATTTTAATATATTTCTAAGTATTTAGGAACATTTCAAAAGCTCAATGTATTGAATAAATAGTACATGTAGGTAACTTCCATAAACGAAAAAGAATACCATAAATAATCAGGCTTTTTAGGGAAATATATTTTTCCACTATAAGGCAATATAATGTTTATGAAAATTATGGTTCGATTATGATTAATATATGTTGAATTTTAGTGAGAATTAATATTTTTCTTGAAGAAGGAACATTTGTTACCAACAAAAAAAAATAATTTGCTGGGAAGATACATTTTTCACGAATAAAAAACATCGTTAACCCAGACAATATACTTTTTTATGGTAAAAAATATATTTTACCGATACAATACATTTTTTTATGATAAAGAAATGTCATTCTGCCATAAGGTAATTTTTTTATAATAAAACAATATAGTTAGCTTGCAAAAATAAGTATTTGTTATTGGAAAACTACTGTATTCAATTTAAATGCTTTCAAAGATTTATAACTATCTTGTCATTATACCTCAATAAATGTTGTTTGAGACAAATATGATACATTTTTACAAGAATAATTTTCTATAGATAACTCATTTTATTGAAGATAATGAATATGTTTTTATTCATCAACAATATTACTTTCCGAACTTGAAACAAATCCACTCTTAACGACAAAAAATTAAATATTAGTTAGGCCATATGGAAAATCATATTTATTTGACATAGGTAATAAGATTTTGATTGTCACAAATAAATCTTTTTCTCGGTGTAGGCTTCATTTAGAACACTGGGAGGATCCACAACGAGCCCAGGAGGCTGAAGTGATGACGGCGAAGGGATGGCTCCCCGAAAAAGACACTAGAAATTCTTTTTTCTCAATATTTACCCAACAATGAAAACAGTTTTCTTCATATGAGTATTAAAAACTAACCTATCTGTCAGATTTATGTATAATTTTGACAGATGACATCAGAAACAGGACGGAAACCATGGAGACTATAAAGCGGAAACTAACAGTATAACCAACGTAGCGAAAGTGTTGCCAACTTTGAAAAGTCACTTTTCCGACACACCGCTCTCGTAACTGTATAACTCTTGAATTTTTTGTACGATTTTCCAAAATATGGGTGATTTTTAAACAAACACTCTCGAATCTTCCGATTACGTGAACGATAACACTTCATTATCGGTTACCTCCTATATTGGTGATACAATACAATCTGACAAAAAGCATTCCACCATCTTGTTCGGCTACAAATAATTCTCTATAAATTGAAAAGTTAGTCTTAAATATTATTTAACCAGCCAAATATTACAGTTGTAAAATAATCATACTAGTAGAAATTATCTTTCCGCTTTTCGAAGAAACCATTACGTTACTGTACTATTGTTATCGGATTAACGACTACCTGTTGTGGGTTTTGGTCTTAAATCAATCATGTTGGCATATGTCAAAACAAAATATCTTGTACTGAAGCTTATAAACTTTGTATAGTCTATTGTCTAAAACTGTTTTCAAAGTATTTCGTTTGGGTTGAATGGGGGATGAACACTTTATAATTGATGGCCAATAAAAGTACTTGCAGGGTGTCAAAGTTACTGAGATATCAGTAAGTTTTATTATCAAAGGTAGTTTGGAATTATAGTCGGAATAATCGAATTTCATCAAATACCATCAGTTCATCCCTGTTATTTGCTTAACAAGACAATCTAACAAAATTACGGAGAAACGCTAGGCATGGCTGCTCCACCATATTAAATTGAATTTAAAATAGGTAAGCGAATAAATTTGTATATACTGGCGAAGATTTAAGATTAAGGAGGTATACTATGTTGGGTCAAAAGGCTACAGTTGTAGGCAGTAAATATTTTCCCAAGTTCAAGAATTTACATAAAGGTGTAGTTGATACATTATATTGATTGAGGATTATATTTGAAGAACTGTAAATTAGCAAAATTTGCATTATATGCCAAGATTTACCTGCAAACAGGTGTGGGAAGTCAGAGATCTTGCAATACATCACAGTACTATTTCCCATTCCACCAAAAAAATCGTATACAAATTAAAGAGAACCTGCATGACCTTGATAATTGGTCACTGGCGTTCATGGTGGAGAACATTAGCATCAACTTTGTGAGATGCATTGAATTATACTAGTTACTATACGAAATGTGGAGACATTATTGAATAAAAGAGAATGTCCAAAGTAATATTAACATTTTTTTAGATCACGATAATGCAGTAACAAAACTCAAAAATGTTTATGACTCGAAAAAACTAACTACGGAAACAACAAACATGGCAAAAATTAACTTGAGTCAAGTTTAATTTATGAAACTTGAAAAAACGAAGCCAATTAGGATAAAATATGATTTTCCAAAAGATTTTGAAGAAATAGAGGTCTTAGGAAGGAGGAAAAAAAGCACAAATTAGAGAATCTATTTAAAAACAAAATACAAAAGATGCAAAATTCATGTCTACGATTCATATATGGCATCAAAAGACGTCAAAGAAGTACACACAAATTAAAGGAAACTAAGTGGTTTAGTATGTAAAATAGAAAAATGGACCTTGTAGCTACGTTATTTTATAAAATAATTGTATCCAAAACTCCCACGTACCTCTACAATCTACAATAAACTTTTATTTAGAACGAATGTGCATAAATTAAATTTAAGGTTCAAAGGTTTATCAACTCTTCCAGTGTTTAGGACAGAAATATCCTCCTTTACTTATCAAATATTTCGATTGTTCAACTCCATTCCACAAGAATTAAAATCTGTAAGCTTCTGTAGCTTTAAAAATAAATATAAATCTCTACTCCTAGCCAAGCAATAGTGATTACAGCTCTACTCCCAATATCGGAATGTTTCGTTATTTGTTTTGTATTTAAAAAAATGTCGCACGCATGTTTCTCATGATTAACAGGGTTGAATGGAAGAGCATTTGATTAGTAAAATTCTTTTTATTAATGGAAATGAACTTCGCCCTTTATTTCCATGTTATAGAGTATTTGATTAATCTATATTTTGTTTAATAATGTAATGACTTATTGGAAATAGTAAAGACGTTTATTATTATTATTATTATTATTATTATTATCATTCCAAGTATGCACTTGCTGGTAATGTTCACCTATCCCGAGCGTGTGTAAACGCAAATGGGATTAGGCTCGGAAGTCACATATTTAGAAATTTACGGACAGTGTGACAGGTATTTAGAATGGCAGCCTTCTGCAGATCGATGTATGTATTTTTGTGAAGACCTAATTTGGTAAGGCTATCTTGTAGAGTTTTGGGAATTAGTCCCGTAGATGAAACGATGATCGGTACCACCTCTATTTTCTCTGCATGCCACATCTGTCTTACCTCAATTGCAAGATCGGTGTATTTTGCAATTTTTTCGTTGTATTTGTCCAGAATATTGTTATTATTGGGTACAGCAACATCCACCAAATAAACCGAGTTTGCTTTTTTATCCACAACTACAATATCAGGCCGGTTATTCGTCACCCGTCTATCGGTGATAATTGACCTATCGTAGTATAGTCTAAAATCAGCATTCTCTAGCACCGAATTCGGATGGTACTTGTAATATGGGGTGTAGGTGTTCACTAATCCAAATTTGTTGGCCAACTTCTGATGGATGATGTTGCAAAGTTGATTGTGCCTACGTAGGTAATCAATGTTAGCTAAGGCTGAACATCCCGACGTAATGTGTTGTATCGTCTCTGTTGTTTGTTGGCACCTTCTGCACTTGTCCGTAGCGATGTTTGGATCTTTCATGACAAATTTCTTGTAATTGTTGGTATTAATTACTTGGTCTTGAATTGCCGTCATAAATCCTTCTGTTTCTGGAAATAATGTTCCATCAGATAGCCACTTATTTGATGCTTCCTTGTCGATATGAGGTTGATTGAGGTCGTGATGATGTCGACCATGAAGCGCTTTCTGGGCCCACTCCACCTGTTTGTCAGAATCTGTAACGATTCCAAGTCTCATATCAAGGCTTACAAGATTTAAGGGGGAGTAGTTTTTATCTGCTTTTGCGACCATCTCATGCAATTCAGATGTTTCAGCCTTGGCAATGAAGAATTCTTGGAGTCTGGATATTTGTTTGTTATGTAAATTAACTATGTCCACTAGACCTCTCCCTCCCTCTCTTCTTGGTAATGTTGTCCTGATAACTGATGATGTCGGATGGTGACATTTGTGTTTGGTCATCATGGTATGGGTTGTTCTTCGAATATCCTCCAGCTCTGTCTTTGTCCACTTCAGAATTCCAAATGAGTATGTCAGGATCGGTATGGCGTAGGTGTTAATTGCTTTTGCTAGATTTCCTGCGTTCAACTGGGATTTCAATAAAGTAGTTACCCTTTGAGTGAACTGGCTCCTAATTTTGATTTTTGCTTGCTTTTGGTCTAATAGCTTAGCTTGCTGAAATCCTAAATATTTGTAGGTCTCGCCGTTTTGCATGGCAGTTATAATATTCTCATTGGGTAGTAACACATCTCCGTTAGCGATTTTACCCTTCTCGATATTCAAGGTTTTGCACTTGTCTAATCCAAATCCCATTTGTATATCACTGGAGAATTTTTCAGTGATATTGAGTAAATGTTGAATTTGACGCTGGTTGGATGCGTATATTTTGATGTCATCCATATATAAAAGGTGGGAAACAGTGCAGCTAGTGTTCCTGTTGGCTTCAAGTTTATAGCCGTAATCCGTATCGTTGAGTAGATTGGAGAGTGGGTTCATTGCCAAACAACAGAACCAAAGTGGACTAAGGGAGTCACCTTGGAATATCCCCCTACGGATGGAAATTTCATCAGTTAGGAGGTATTGGCCATTTATTTGTAAATGAAGGTTCATTCGCCAGTGCTTCATCGATGATTCTAGAAAAGTAACAATCGTGGGATGTACTTTGTAAATTTGCAGAACTTTAACAAGCCAGGAATGTGGAACGCTATCAAATGCTTTCCTGTAATCTACGAAAGCCGTGTGGATGTTGCGCTTTTCCTTTTGCGCCTGTTTCAGTATAACTGAATCAATGATAAGTTGTTCTTTGCAGCCTTGGTGATCTCGTCTGCAACCTTTCTTCTTAAATTAAGAACATAAAGCAAGAAATCCGATGAGGATCAATAGCAAATATGAATTTCATTATTTCTGAATTTTGTCTAATCTGTCTGGGGATTGGAGAAATTTTTTTTCAATAAAGTAGTTCTCGATAATAAAAAATTAATTATTCAGTGTAGTATCAGCCGTAAATACATTATTGTACACATAGTATAAATAACTTACTCAGTACAGTTCTAGCCTGAGTGCGTAAATGTTCAATTTATGATTAATTTCGCTAACAATCGCTGCAAACTTTTGTCTTTCAACATTGTAGTCAACAAAATTAAAGGTATCTTCAGATTAATATCTATAAAAAGCTAACGGGCTGTTTTGGTTCTACAAAGAATAATATTATTCACAACTATAAAATACCTCTACTGATTATTTCACTTTTTGGAAAGTTCTGCTACCCCACGATAGGTATGTTATAATCAAAGCACGGAAAAAATTTAACGTGCATTTTTTTATTGCATTTTTTCATACTTTTTCCAAAAAAGTGCATTTTTCTTAAGATCTGAGCATCTTTTGAATCTATTGCCAATTATTTTAAAATCCTATTAAGCAGAAGGTTTTCAGTATGGAATTCATTTAATCTGTTTGGGTTTGGAACTGATACCCCAAAATATTTGTTTTTTAAAAATAACGCGTTACTTGCCCTTCCCATTATAGATCCACGAGAAAAAATTTATTCTGGATTAATTTCGTTGTATAATTATTAAAGGTCTTTTCCAACCGCAATCATAAACTGTCAGAAACGATCAGAGAACAACTAGTCATAGCAAACAAAGAGTTTACTTTTGCGTAATTCTCATCACTGATTGCAATGGTCGGCTATTCCCTGACAGTTTCCAACATTTTGTGATTGCAGTTGGAACAGACCTTAATTATCGCCCCCACTCCCAAACATATTAAAATAATGGAATAATAGTATATCATTCAACATTATAATATAGATACATCATTCCTTGCCCTCTTTGTCAATTTTTGATGCGCATATTTTTGGC